>VVHJ01038708.1:0-11853 GCA_015107715.1 Tylochromis polylepis
TTCATGAAATGTTGCAAAATGGCGCCTAAGCGCCCCCTACAAAATTTCAAAAGACCAGCCCCTGCCCTGTGTGTCATCTATGAGTCTGAAATTTGGCAGGCTTATGTAAGAGATCAAGATGTACAAAAAAGTCTCTTGGAGCAATATCCCAAATCCAACAGGAAGTCAGCCATTTTCAATGGAACATGTAATTTTGGGGACATTTTTCCCTGTTTTCAGGCCTCGTACTTTAACAAACTCCTCCTAGAGATTTCATCACATCGACATGATCTTTGGTGAATGGAATCTAAAGACCTTTGTGCTGTTAAATTGCGAAGCTTTTTACATTTCGTGAAATGGGGTGGTCATGGCAGCAAGTGGAGTTTCGATCACTCGCCAAGAAGCAGTAAACTGCTGTCACTCAAAGACACAATATCCAATCTCTCCCAAACTTCACAGGCATGATGAGAGTCGAGCTCGGAAACGATTGATGTGCCATTCATCATCATTGGTTAGAGCACCACCTAGGGGGAACAAGATGAAGTTTTAGTTCGTGGTTCGACACGTGAAATCCATCAGTGTGACATCAGATCGGACCTGCTGGGTTGGGCCTGGCTCGACGCGCCGGGGTGCGAGGGCCCTCTCATCGCTGCTTGCAGCTTTAATTTTTATTATAACTCATATGTTAAAATGTTTTTTACAGTTTTAATATAATATTAATGTACGTATCAATGATAGATAGATATTACATCAATATTTATAGATAGTTAAATGTAGATAGGGACAAAAAATAAAAACAACCCAGTGACAAAATTTTAAAAAGGGGTTATATTTGTTCTTAAATAGTTATCAAGATATCTTAACATAACCAAACAAATGTCAAATTATTTAATCATATTTTTAATCAAGACAAACTTTACTTGAAAAATGGACATAATGAATTGTAGGTTTCAGCATTTAGTAGTTTGTCTTATCTCCTTCTTGGCTCAAATGCTAAATATAGAAATGAAACTTGGTGCTTTTAAGGTGGAAGTGAAAGGCGAGGTGTGGATCTGACAGAGAAAGCAAAGACACACTGAACATCATTCAGTAGCAACTTGTGACGAGGAATTCCTGCTTTATTGCTGTTCAGAGTAAAGATACTCTGAATCGGGCTATAATTTATTTTACTACCTACTTATCCGGGTTCAATAAAGTTTCTTTTTGTTACGCCATTGTTTACAAGGGGTAACTACATCAGATAGAGCCACACATTTGATGTGGCACAGATTTTTATTCCAGATGCCCTTCCTGACACAACCCTTCCAGGAATTTTTATTTATCGCCTCCCAGTCCTGAACCAGGAATCTTCCAATAACACGAAAATGTGTTAATCACTACATCATGGAGCCGCACTTATTTATATGTGGTAACTTTGGTTTTCCATAATCATAAAAACTATACAATCAAACGTATTTTTGCAACCAGAGGTGTCCCCCCCTGCTGGCCGTTACACAGAAAAATTAGCTCATATTATGATTATTGTGTCAATAATTTTTAGATGTTCTACGAGACTGCTGATGATTTGTTTGTATTGACATTTTTGTTGAAACAAACCCTAAATCTTCAGTTATGATGAGCTTTTGAGGCCCCAATGATTATTTTCTAACCTTAAATGACTATTCTGCAGCATATGTCTTAATTTGGCTAAAAATCATAAAACAAAGACTTTAACCAACAATGTCATGTCCTTAAATAAAAGGTGAAACCTTATTTTTCTACAGCCATGCTCCTCTGTGCCATTCATTATAATTTTCTATCTCAACGGGCAATCTGTACTGAGAAGCATCCAGTCCATTACACACATATGAGTCCCATCACTCCTGCAGTATTGACAAATTCATCAGGCATTTTTCTCTGTGCTCCCTGAGCAGAATTTAGATTTGACTGCCATTCCCAACCCAGAACGGCCTTGTTAGAATACAAACATGACTTCTGCAGTCTCCAGCTTGTTGGGAGCTCTTACAGTGATGAGCCATTACCTGTCAGTGAACAGAGCATGACCTAGAGTTTATGCTGATTTGTCAAATAGAAGACAGTGTCAACCAGAAATGCATTTGGCATTATTTGACGTGTAAAAAGACAAGTCTGATATTTTATTTTATACAAGCAATCAGACCTTTAACTACAATATGTACAGCTGGTATACAAACAATAGCAATTCACTGCAGTCCAATGAGGCTGATTGGAGTCACATTTCTTCCCATTCTGTAAATATATGACCAGGAGTGGCTCGATTTTAGTTTCCACGAACTCTTGAGTGAAATTAGAGTAGCACTAAATGTGCCAGTCTGATTACCAGGTACTCATTAGCTTTGTTTTTTGCAGTCTGATGCTAGGAATGTAGAATGCAGATAGATAAAACATATATGAGGACATTCTCTCAGCTTCTCTCAACTTGTGCTTGAGCTTTTTATTGACTAACTGTGTGCTTTGAGTGGTCAGCAGTGTTAAAAATCAGATTTAGATGCCAGTCTACAAATTATCCATAAATGAAAGAAATTAACCCTTGATTGGCTACATAAAAAAACAACATTGTGCTGTACAGTGAGTTCACGGAGCAACATCAGACCTATTTCAGTTGATCGTATGCACTATCTGTTCATCACTGTCAAATACCAAGGCTGTCTCACTCCTTGTCACATACAGTAGCAGAGAAGCCTGGACTGACACCGAGTAGAATTCAATCTGACAAGTGATAAAAAAGTGTTTTGGCATGTTACGGGCCTTGTGGGCTGGCCTTAGTACCCCATGGTCGCAGGTTGAGGACATCCGACCTGAAATGCATGCAAACTAATGGCCAGCATGACTGACATTTCCACCAATGAGCCCAAAGTGTTCGCCTGTTGTCAGCAGGAGTTTATCAATAGGCACGTCTGCATATGCAGTCGCCTATCGATCCATCCATCTCTGTCCGCCCCTCTCTGCATCACTGTGGCTGTCTGTTGTCATTCAGTGGATTGGCTGTGAGGAAATATTGCTGTAGAAGCCTGAATTTGCAATCCATCCACCTTGGGAATAGAGATTTATAACAACGGGAGAATCTTTTTATGATCACATAGATATCTCTCCTGACCCAAATCTCACCTGTTTTGAACAGTGAAACAGATTTATACCTTTTAATTTGGCAGTCAGCTTCACACTTTAGCACCTTTTTGTACCTAGGAAGCATACAAATAGACACTCCAAGGCGTATGCATGCCGTGTTGGGTCTTTTCCATTAGCGTTAACATCATTAATGAATGCAAGGTAGCCAGGTCTCATTTGCACTATTCGCCCATGGAGACTGACTCACTGCACTGAGTGTTTTGGTAACAAGGCCCCCAGGTTAATTGTGGCGAGTACCAGAGGCCTTGTCCCTCCAGATAACATGGAGCTTTAGAGCAGCGAGATGCTGTGTGATTAGAGAAAGGGGCCAGGGAGGTGACTTAGGTGAGGATAAAGAAGCCAGATCAGGTCTCTAAGGAGTGAAAGGTTTGAGTCTATGGGGGATTGAGGTAAACAAGATTGTACCTGTGAGGGAGATAGAAAGAAGCTGCTGCCCCCAGGTCATTATTGCCCCTCGAGCATCAAGCAGAAGGCGCGCACACAGCTCAGTGCTTATCAATGTCCACTGAATAACAGGGCTGTTGTTTTGCCCTAAACTGTCAGCGAGTCAAAGCAATCTTTCTCGATGACAGACATTCAGGGGCCACGAGGAGCAAGCGAAGATTGAATTAATGAAACGCCAGCATTTATGCAATGAAGCAGTGAGATAATATCTTCTTCCCATTTGGCTAATCAGGGTTATCCGGCCTACATATATGTAAATCATTCTCAGAAATGAATTGTAATGACAGGTTCATTGGCAATATATTATTATTACACCTATAGCATCAAACCTGGTCCGAACCACGGCTCCCATGGCAGTGAATTTAGCTGATTAAATCACTGGGTGCACACAGCAGTGGTGACATGAAAACAACAATTAATAAGCCAACCCCCAGTGCACAGCGGCTCCATTTTAACCAGGCTGCTAATAACATTACATGGCAAAAATATCCTAATCAGACAGGTGAAAAGGGATTTGGAAGCAATTTGATTTTCTTGCTTAGCGCAAGCTCTTGGCCAGCAGCCGTGGCTATATTAGAGGACTTTATATAGAAATATTCACCAGTATTAGAACTTGCGTTAAAGATGCTGCTTGCTTTATGTACAGGGGAGATAAGAGTTCTGTTTTTACTGTGCTGTTTATCTTGACAGCTTTCTCTCTTTATCTCCTCGGTATCCTCACTCCCTCATTCCCTTCCCCCATGAACCCCCACCACACTCACACATGCACGATCACTCACAAAGAATGCACATTAAAAAGGATTTGTTCCCCAAAGAAGGTCGGCATTTGTAAGGCTACTGACAGATTTAAGTGTCAATTAAGTTGATGTACAGTGGGCACATTATCATACAAGGTTGTCAGCCGTGGCCATTTGAGAGAAACAAATACCCGGAGCTTTACACCTTACACGGCTTGAACTTTGTATGGACCCACAGTTGCAATGAATGTCACAGTCAATCATTTATCCAGTTGGCAAGTGTTCTGGTGGGGAGTGTGAGATCAAGTCATTTTATACAAATAACAACCACACACACACACAAAAAAAATCTGGTTTGCGAAATGCTTTGTCATGTTCAGTGGCTATGTCCCATCCCTGGCCTGTTTGGAGGTCTTAAACTCATTACTGGAAGGGGGGAAAATTATACCTCTGCACAAGGATGATGGATGACAAGTTAAATTTGTGTCCAGGGACTGAAGGTGAATGGTGACAGAGGTATTTATCTTGAGAATGGAGGTTGGGGTCAGGCGAGGCTGGGTGCCTTAAGGCACAAGACATTGACAAATTTATCCTGTGGACCCCATTGCTTGGGCCTTTTCTTTGTTTTGAATCCTGGCCACTCGCTAAGTGACCCACATCCCTCATGCTGCCAGTGTGTGAAAAATGCTGTGCCACGCCAGGCATCCTACCTCTGCTCAAGCTTGTAGTTCATTCTTCTGTGAGACCTAAGTCTTTGACTCATTTTGAACCACGCTTGTTTGGGGTATTCAGAAAATGTGAGATTCTGGGTCACTGGGTTAATTTATGTTCTCAAAGTTACAAATGGATTTTGAAATATTTTCAATGACAAAGTTTCCTGGCTGGCTTTACAGGCTGCTTTGATCTGATCTGGTACAGTTTAAGTTTAGATAGATGAATAGTTTAAACAAATGTTTACTTCTACTTACAGTCATGGTAACAATTATCCTGCAGGATCTTCAGTGTTTACTAGTGAGACAGGGGAATGTGTATACATGTGTCTAAGTAGGGATATGATGTATAGAGAAGGGGGTGAGCCACAGAGACCTCTAGTGGAGACTGAAGAATCCTTATGAAGTTTGACATCAAATTTTTTTATAGTCTTGTTGTTTAGACTTCATTAACTATCTAAACAACCTTGAAGTTAGAGTAATAAAAAATATAGTGCTACTGATCAGTAGCTCTAAAGATATGTGCATTTAGAGATTTGCACATTTTACAAGACTTACCTTTCTGTAATATTATGCATAATTTTCAACCTTTCAGCTTTTTGTTAGCATTTTTTTCCAGGACACAGAGCCTTTGATTACACAGTGAACTTTAATGAATTCACTTAACATTATACATAGCTTTCTGGTGAAAAACCTTGTAAGACAGTTTTGAAGTGCTGGAGGTATTTTAGCTTTCATTTGGTGAAGGGTGGAGTACATGCGGGACAGGTCACCATGACAGAGCCAAGACAGAGTGACACACAACCATTCACACTCACAGTCACACCTACAGCCAATTTTGAATCACCAGTTAACCTAAAAGGATGCTTTTGGACAGTTCATGAAAGCCAGAGTACCTGAAGAGAACCTGTGCAGACACACTGTCTCATTAACTGTCAGTGACCATTGCTCCATCACCTTTCTGCCAGGCCTGTAGGCTAAAGCAGCAACAATGCCAAACTAATTCTGAACGATAAAAATATAAACTAATACCAAAGTAATAATAACAATACAATGGACAAGCCAATGACTGGCTCAGTCACCCAAGCCTAGTTACTAGTTAGCAACCCCCTGGTCACCTCCGATTTTTAAGAGAAAAATATGTTTTGCGACGCATACCCGAAACGGAGACCTTTCTCCTTCATATTAAAAGCTGCACTTTTTGATCCATGTTGGGTGCACTCAAAAGACACAAATTTTACTTTGAAGGCGAATGGTCTTCATTTCCAGTTTGAGTTGCATTCTTCACAGTTTGACTACTACTCACGAGTAGCATTTGCTGACAAGTCAGTGTCATCCATCAAAACTATGGGTGACCCCGGCAAGGTGCTAGCAACTAAAGTAATCACAGGAGGTTTTTATTTCACCGTATACCTCTTTGCTATTAATTTCAGTTGGTGACAGCAAACAACCTCCAGCAACTACTCGCCAGCAGGTCAGGGGATACATATCTTTCCCTAGCAACCAGTGTTGCCACGGGAGTCCCAACCAGTCTTTTAGTCTTTTATGCTATTTGTGAAGGCAGCTAACTAAGTAGGTTTGGTTGTAAGCTTGCATGTTTAATCATTAGAGTGGTTCTAACAAACTAACACTGGTTAGTTAGCTACTAATTTGTTAGGATTTTCCTTGTAGGAAGACACACAACTCTGTCACACCTGAACCATCTTCCTGTGGGCTAAAGCAAACTAGCTAAATTTGCTGCCTGACTGCTACGAGCCCAGGTCTTCATGTCAGTGATGACATGTAATAACCTAAAATTTTAAATGTGGAAACAGCAAGTTTAAATGACTATTTCTTTGATAATCCAAGCAATCCGATAACCATCTTACCAGCTAGGTGGGTAGTATACAGAGCCTTATTGAGGTTTTTTCTATACTTTATTTATAGTGGCAGCTTCAAGTTAACTGATTCAGAACTACTTACTAGCAGGCACTTTTGGAAAGAAATCTAATGGTAATTTTAAAAAAGTCTATTATATTAAAATAGTCTATGTATGCTTTTTCTTTACATTTTATATATTAAGGCTATTTGTGTTATATATTTTGAAATGATTGAGGATTTAACAATCCATGGCTAGAGAGTGATTGTGTGTACGGTCATCTGAGGGAAATTTGTGTTTCAACACATTGCATCTGTGGTTTTGTGTTCTGATACCAAGGGTCTCATTTTCCAATTAGGATGTATCAATGCTGAATTCAGTGCGGAGGACTTTGTGCTTTGGAAGAAGTTTCCACAGCCTTTATAATCCCTAACCACTTTACCATGCTCCATCCATCATTTTGTCAGCACACTAATGTTTTGGACCTTTACAATCTCGGCTCAGGGAGGAAGGTAAGACGGACAAAGCAGTCAGTTGCTTTCACAACAGGCAACTATTTGTACTGCCCTCCTTTTTGATTGTGACCACTGTTTGGAGAAAATTTGTGAATGCTGAATGGAAGGAAATATGTTATGGGTTGAACAATACATGTGTCTCAAGTTCAGTATTATTGTATTGTTAAGTCACCAGTGCCAAACCAAAGGCTGATAGATATCCACTGCTTCCTTTCTTGTTCCAGTGACAGATGATTAGATGGCTGTTATATCAAAATGATATATCAGGTAACTTTATACACCTAATGAAAGTTGATGCTATTGAATTCATGAAACTGTAATCAGTAGTTGAGGCACACTGTACTAAAATATTTTGAGAGACGTATTGATTTCCTGTCAGGAATAGCGATGTCAAAATTAAATTAACTCTCACACTGAATCATCGATTAATTTTCAACAAAACACAACATGTGTTTTACCTGCATAGAAGTGATCTTTTTGAGAATACTATTAAATACTTATGAAAATGAACCCATATATATATATTTATATATATGAGTATATATGACTTACCTCATCATATTTATTGACTTTATAGAGTGAACGTGACAGATCTGTTCAAATGAAAGGACTCCTGAGCCCTCTGTACCCATTAACAAGTCTTGGTATTAATATGCATTCAGACAGCCTTGGATAATGCTACAAGCTTTTTCACCATGACTTACATTTACTTTAACCAGTCTGCCCTTAAGTGCTGTTTTTAACAATGCAGTCACTATAAATCATTTACCATACAGGAATACCTTTAAGGAATCATTTGCTTTGGAGACATTTGTGGTTGGTTTGATGCTGGCAAAAGACATTATCTGAGTGACAGCATTGTGGGCTCCTCTGATGCAATATTTATTATATGTCACAGAGCCACGCATTAGGCCAGAAACGCTCCATTGTTTTCATGTTATGCAGAAAGGGCTGACAATGGTTGGGCAGAGGCAGGACAAGGATAATTCAGCCAAAGCAAATATAAACCTTTAGTCACTAAACAATGCACGAATGTGCATGCCGTAAAGGTATTTTTAGAACAATTAGGCATACAGGAACAGAATAAACGTTTGAAACCAGCAGGGGTACATGTGAAGAACTTATTGATTTATACTTGGATATAAAGTTACTGAAAGGATGAAGGAGCTAGATAGCTTAAATGAATTAAAAACTCTTTTCATAAGTAAATATTGTTGTGTTTGGGTCATTTTTCAAGATAGCTTTTTAACATGATTTTCTTTTTTGTTTTGTGTCATAAATATATTTGGGTTGTTCAAAAAATAGTATTCTCAGTGCCCCACCACAATTTATCATATAAAATGTGATACGTGTATGAATAAATATATACACACATTAGATGTGAAATGTAGATTAAAAAATGGATGAAAAATTAAGGAGAAGTTAACGTATAAAGATGTGTTTAAGGTCGTTGTATAAAACAAACCGCTGACCCATTCAACCTGATCTGCATGTTTCAAAGGTTAGCGCTACAACCTGCAAATTTAAATATTAGTTGAAATATTAGTTAAAAGTTATAATATGACTAGCTAGTGAATCAGTTAAAAGACCCTGTTCAGGTGACTGGAGAGGCTGACTGCTTGAAAAAGGACATAGACAATAACTTGGCCATGTATGGCTTTTATATGATTAATAACATTGTAAAATTAATTCTGAATTTCCCTGGAAGCCAGTGAAGGAAAGCAAGAATGGGGTAATGTGAAAGCGCCAGCTAGTTTTTGTTAGGACTGAGTTGAAAATTGGACTCTGTTAAGATGGAATAGGTAGGACTGAGAAATGCATATGACAAGTTAGTCACAAAATGCATCCAAGTAAATGTAAAAAAAATAATCCCTCACTTAATGTCTTTGTTTTCAGCTTTTTTACCTGATTATCTATCCCTGCAGTTGTCTTGATGCATGCACAATCATCCAGGTAAGTAAATCCCAAAAGGTTGATTCTGTTCATCTGGATGTAACGTTTTCAGTGGGAGAAAACGCTGAAAACTTAACATATGCACTTAACATAGTCCTAAACTTTTGAACCTTATGGAAGCTAAAGGCCTGTTTTGTTGACAGCAGTGGAGAAACTGAAAGCAAAGTGAAACTGTTCAAATATCTTTCGAAAAATACAAAATGACATGAGAGCAGACTGGCTGTGGGACTGGTCCTGCATACTTGCTTTGGCAAACGATCCCTGTAACTTCTAGCGTTCTGCTCAGCCTGAGTAATTGAGATGTGTAATAACTGTGACAGAGGGCATTATCTGACCCATTTTCCTTTTCTTCTCACATTGCTTTGTTTATACATGCCTTCCTGTCATAATCCTTTATAAATCTCCAAAGTAAAAGCCCTTTGAAGAAATTGCCTCTTGTAGCGTGATATCCCATGTAAAGGAGTTCTTTTTAATGACCAGGATCTGACCTCATTTCATATGCATAAGCCTACATCAAAGTAGACAGCATCTGTCCAGTCTATGCAGAGCTCTTGTACTTGACAGTCTTTCACATCAGAATGACAAAGCACATACATGGAGCTTATAATTGCTTAATTAGGTTCAGGGCATGCAGTTTTACCTTGCACTGACATTGTATGTTTCACAATTTACATTTTCATATTTTATTTTGTCGTTACTATCAGAAAAGGCATCCCTTTGGTTCAGTTAATTGTCTATTTTAAGTTTTTAGAAAATTAAAGTTAAATAGCTTATAATTTATCACATCGGAATTGATGTTCACAGCAGCAAAGTAACAATTTATTTATATACCACCTTTCTAAAAATTCCTTACAAACAGCATCGCCAAACAAAAAACAAACAAACAAACAAATAAAAAAATTAAGTACAGAAATATAAATTAAGATTATCTATAAGAGGAAGGTAAATTAGTCTAAAGTTTGGGATAGCAAACAGTAAATGCTGTTAGGAAGGTGAAGATTAAATAGTCGTTTGAAAATGATCCAAAATCCAGCAGCTGGTTTTGTTTATACCATCAATACTAGATAATAATTATAATACATAATAATATTTTGTGATTGAACTACACAGCATGTAAAACGTTTGCTGCTCTTCTTTTGCCTTTGATTGCATTTTGATGAGTTGCATCTCTGTGATGTCTATGGTGACACTGTGATTCAGTCTGTGGACAGTTGATGTGCACGGCCGGGCAAAGACGAGACATCAGAAATGCTACTTGGTCAAATCATGTTATTCACATTTTTTAATGTACAACAGCAGTTACCTGTTCTTTCAGTGATGTTGCTGCACCACTCTTCACTCAGCTCCCTGAAGCATTTTGGTTCTGTAGTTCTTTGATGCAGAAAATGAGTGGTTTGTTTGCTGGCTGTGCAATTACACTGGCAGGTAACCGCTTGACCAGAGTGATGTAATAACCACATTAATACATAAAAGCCTTGGCCACACTCTGCAAACCAATCTGACAATTCGTGTATGTGTGTGTGGTAAAGCTACTTTTACTAATTTCAGCAACATTTAAAATGTTATTTGATTATCAAGAAATACGATTAATGCCCTCATGTAGCTCTTTAATACACACTTAATATTTTTATAGTCATAATATAACAATGTTTTGACTGTTTTCTTAGTATCTTCGAACTTTTAGTCTAGTTGACTAGTCTGATTACTTTTTTCTCTTCTTTAACTTGTAAATTACTCACCAGGAACGTCCCTAGTTATGTATTGTAGTTATGTAGCCTCTAAAGCAGGGGTCTCAAACTTAAATGAGCTGTGGGCCACTGCTGGCACTGTCGTCTCTTTGGTGGGCCACTTTAGTACAAAACTAACAAACAAACAAACAAGAAAACACCCACAAATATTTCTGAAAATGTAGTGTTTTGTTTGTTTTTTTAAATTTCAAATATTGTCCAACAAGACAAAAATGCAAACTTGAACGCATTTTTTTTCTCACTCTTAACTAACTGAAGCCTTTCATTGAACTACCAAATAAACAAATTGGTACTCTGTTTCTGGCCAGACATGTGGCAGCACTTCTGCTATGATTTTGTTCGTATTTAACAAAATAAAAATGCAGCCATAAGTGTACACATTAGTTTTTGACTGCTAGTGAAAACTGTTTTCTTTTTGTTTATACTCTTTTGTTACCTCGGCCAGGTCTGCAGCTCCAAACCGTAGTAAAGGGACCTCTGGCTAATACTTTGGGTTCCGTATCTGGCTCATAGTGGGTAACTACCTTTACTGTCTGGGTCAACTTTGCTAACAAGAGACAGAGAGAGACATTGAAAGGCTGCTCTAATGGAACTTTACACTGTGTTCGCTGCCTCCGAAACAATACAGTCAGCTTACAATACAGCTTACTTACAACTGGGTTCGTCAGGCACTCTTTTTGGCTGCAGTGGTTATTATTATATTTACATGCTTTCATCTTCCGTTTCTCAATGGTAGCAACTTGTACTTTTCGACTCTCCTTT
>VVHJ01038714.1:0-12255 GCA_015107715.1 Tylochromis polylepis
CAATAACTTTATCCCTGACCTGTCTGCTGTGTTCTTTGGACTTCATGGTGTTGTTGCTCCCAATATTCTCTTAGACAACCTCTGAGGCCGTCACAGAGCAGCTGTATTTGTACTGACATTAGATTACACACAGGTGCACTCTATTTAGTCATTAGCACTCATCAGGCAATGTCTATGGGCAACTGACTGCACTCAGACCAAAGGGGGCTGAATAATTACGCACACCCCACTTTGCAGTTATTTATTTGTAAAAAATGTTTGGAATCATGTATGATTTTCGTTCCACTTCTCACGTGTACACCACTTTGTATTGGTCTTTCACGTGGAATTCCAATAAAATTGATTCATGTTTGTGGCTGTAATGTGACAAAATGTGGAAAAGTTCAAGGGGGCCGAATACTTTTGCAAGCCACTGTATAATTGAAAACAGCTGAAACCCAGTGGAGTAGAGTTGAGGAGAGTAGGTACTAATGGAAAAGAGGCTCCAGTGTATCCACTGGAGTGTGAATGCATGTGGAATGGTTAGTAAGCATTTAAAGAGAATAAACTGTGCGAGTGAATGGGTGAATTTATCATGTAGTAAAAACATTCTTTGTGTGCTGCAGTAAGTTAGAGTAGAAAAGGGCAATTTATGTGTGTGTGCCTGTGTGTATACGTCCACAAAACAAACCATTGTTGCAATAGCAAATGGAGCAACTCCAGAGTTAATTTTGTAATGTCTAAACTTCAAAACACTTGAGCTCAAACTTTGTGTACTGTGTATTAGGAAAGGCCCTGTGTTTCCCATAAATTACCTTCATAAGTGGCTTTTCCGCTTTAGCAATAGGTCTCTTTCCTGGCAGACATAATTGACTTGTCATAGTAGGAAAAGCACAAGTATAATTAAGAACATTAATAATGGCTCTGATCCATTGAAGTGTCCCAGTAAGCCATGTCAGCGAGTCAGCACACACATTACTAAGGACGTGCTCTTCTAGATATATAATACAGCCATCATTTATTATTAATCCCACCTGTGCTTTTCCCAGTAATAACACTTCAAAATGTTTGCCAGGTCTATTTTTGTTCAATGACAGCTTTCAATGGCAGTGAATGGTGTAGTGTTAAAAAACGTATTGTGGAGTTGCATTTTGTTTTTCTGCTGCTTGTGCTCAGTTCACTGAAACTGCTGCATACATTACTTATTTTGAAACAGGACAGATAAGTTAACAGACATGGGAATAATGAGACTATGATAAAACTTCCATCATAATAATGAGTTTATTGAGAAAAACATTGTTTATGTCTGCCCAGTTATCGCTTGATTTCCCATGGAGGGCTGTGTGGAAGAAACCACAAACCATTTTCCCTCTGCCCTTGAAGGCTTGATCTAACAAATATTCAAGGGAGTTTTCAGAGCAAAGGAACAGCACTTAAGATGGCAGTGGGGGTCCCATGAGGGGAAATGCCCGTGGCAAGTCAACGAGGGCATCTTAAAGAGCTACCAGGGTGCTTTCCATTTGCCTTTGCTTGATGGAGAGTGCAAGGATTGGAAGGAGAATGTGTATGTTACAGGCAGAAAGAGCTAAATGTTCTGCTTCCATTACTGATAAATGGGTCACAATATTTAACAAGGTCAAGAAAGGTTGTTCACATCTTATTGGTACTTAAAAAAAAAAAGAAAAAAAAACTCAATGAAAAATAGAAATAACTGAAATATATGATAAAGTTGTCTTCAGGTAAATGCTGAGATTAGACTTGTGATTTTTGTGCAAAACAGGGAACAGGAAACAAAGAGGTAACCTTGGAATAAAGTCTCGCAGGCTGATAATATTTTCTTTTTTAGTAGATCAACCTGAAAGTTTGTATCACCCTGGTTTCCTTAATAAAAACCTAGTGAGTTTTTTGCATAGACTTTTGGATTGTCACAGAAAATAAACCCTTTGGAAATATGAGTTCTGAAAACGAAATATTTTGTTTGACAAAGTAATCGCCATGAAATTATTCCACATTTATGATTCCTGAAGCTAGTCTCGGTAGCCGGGGATCAGTTTGCCAGGGTCTCCGCCCCTGGCTGCCGCCCAGCACACACTGCACCCGACCCCTATGGCGTCTCCTGCAGGTGGTGGGGCTACAGGAGGGTGGGCCCATGTCCCTTTTTTTAGTCCACGGGGCCCAGCTGGACACCCACCATGGGCCTTGCTTCAGGGTGGGGCCCTGGTAAGCCTATCCCAGGCAAGGTGAACTGTTCTCTAGATCGTCTACTCATATGGGCTTTTATCTGGTCCCTCACCCAGGACCAATTTGCCATGGGAAATCCTACCAGAGTGCAAAAGCCACCCTGGGACACATGAACCCCTCCACCATGATAAAGTAGCAATTCATGGAGGGCCCACAACAGGTAAGGGACGAGTTCCTGTCCCAAGTGGAGGAGTTTAAGTATCTCAGGGTCTTGTTCAGGAGTACAGGGAGAGGCGAGTGGGAGATCAACAGATGGATTGGTGCTGTGGCTGCAGTCATGTGGACGCTGCATCGGTCCACCGTGGTGAAGAGCAATTTGAGCATAAAAGTGAAGATCTTAATTTACCGGTTGATCTATGTCACTACCCCCCCCCCATGGTCACAAGCCTTTGGTACTGACCGAAAGAATGAGATTGCGGATACAAGTGGAGGAAATGAGCTTTGTCCGAAGGGTGGCTGGCCTCTCCCTCACAGAGAGGATGAGGAGTTCGGCCATCCGGGAGGGGCTCAGAGTAGAGCCGCTGCTCCACCACATCGAAAGGAGCCAGTTGAGGTGGTTCAGGCATCTGACCAGGATGCCCCCTGGGCACCTCTGGGGTGAGGTGTTCCGGGCATGTCCCACCGGGAGGAGGCCCGGGCCCGGGGCAGACCCAGGACATGCTGGAGGGATTATATCTCTCTCGGCTGGCCTGGGAACACCTTGATGTTTCCCCAGACAAGCTGGAGGAGGTGGCCGGACAGACGGAGGTCTGGGCTTCTCTGCTTAAGCTGTAGCTCCCACGACCCAGCCCCTGGATAAGCGGAAGAAGATGGATGGACAAATTTAATATTATAAATGAGCAAACTAAAGAGCGGTCCTCATATTTTTCTACTTACAGTAAAAAAATAATAATAATAATGGAAGTTAAGTTGTTTTCCTTAATATTTGTCAACTAACATTATTTAATGGAACAAAATGACCAACAAAAAACCAGCTGTAAAATAAAGCCTTCATAATCCACTAAATGAAGTTGGGCTTGATAGAAAAATTTTAAATTTTTAAAAGTACTACAGTAATGTCCAAGAATAATTTTATATTACTTACCAAAACTAGATTTGAACACTTCTCTTATACATGGGATCACAATATTAACTGTTTAGTCCCTGCCTGATCTTTCCAGTGATGCTGATGGTAAAAAATAAACATTTAATTAAATGGCCTTTTAGCTAACAAGGTCAATTGATACAGGCCGTCATAGCAACGTGTGAAGAAATTAGCCATACAGACTCATATATAGTTCACATGGCAGGTTTTTGTCCTCTGTATCTCAAGTCTTGTTGCAGTCTTTAACCGTTTCTTCAGGTATGTGTGCATCCGTGGTGTTTTCATCCTGACTACAGAGTGCGCCTCGCTGACGGTCACGCTGGTGGTGACGCTCAGGAAGTTCCTCAGCCTCATCTTCTCCATCATTTACTTCCAAAACCCCTTCACCGCCTGGCACTGGGTGGGGACGGCCGTGGTCTTCATCGGTACTCTTCTGTACACGGAGGTGTGGGGCAGCGTGCGGGCGGCTCTGCAGGGACCTGACGCCAAAGAGAAGAAGGCAGAGTGATGAATGAGAGACTGGAGGTGGACAGAAAATCAGTCACCGTGTTGGACTTAGAGTGATGTTGGTCAGTTATCCTTCAGCAGTTTTATACAGTTTTAGGGTCATTTAGATTTATACTTGATTACACGGTGCACAGTCATGCACCATTTAAACAGTTTAAAGGATGGTGGTGGTCTACATTTTTATTGTCAGCAAATCCCATGAACAGATCAAATCCAGCAGAGTAACATTTCATTCACACATATGGAGACAAACTAGTCGGCTGTAACTCTCATAATCTGGGGTCTGTTTTGTTGAGCACAATATTGACATTCTCTGCTACATTTGGTCTTTTGTACTGTGACATGTCTCGCCGCACATTTTCTTTCTTGAGTTCACCGCACAATAAGCTAAAAACAGTTTTTTTGTTGTTTTTTTTAAAGAACATGTGTAGCCGATGCATAGATTGAATTGCAACAGTGACATCAATGTGAGCTATCCTGGCTGTAAGCGACATCCAGGCTAACTGATTATTAAAAATCAGCACAGATTTGTTGCTAGGAGCTTTTTGAGTCAGTTGAGCTAGATCTCATTCATGATGGATTTATTTATTTTGAATCCGTGTGCGAATGAATCTGTATTCTGTCTGTCTGTGCTCTCTGACTTCAAGCACCAAGCCCATTCACTGTGACTGAAGATGTAGATCTCTAAAAGCAGCTATAGTCAATGTTTTTACAATACTTGATTACATGACTACTTGATTATGGTGATGAACCCACAGTTTTCACCCGTCTCTCCAGGCCTAAAGAGATAAACGGCATCATTTACCCCAGAACTTGTTTTTCTTGTGCTTGATTGCAGAAAATTGTGAAAACATCTCACTGTCAGCTTCCTGTCAGGCATTTTACCACAAACTTGAAGAGTGATTATTAGTCAGATTGATTAGTGATAATTTTTTAAAGACAAAATCCATAAACATTACTTGTTTCCACTTGACAAACAGACTCTAGGTAAAGATGTTTTCAGTGTTTCATCTTTTATAATTAAGAAAATAATGATAGATTTGAAGGGGAAAAAATATCTGGTTGCAGTATGTATATGCTGTGTCGACAGTTTGTTTTTGCTGCCCCCTGTGGCCAAAACGTCAGGTTTTCACAGTCAGTCCCACTCTTCCAGCCAGTATAATTTAACTAAATCATCACATCACTTAAGCACGAGTAAATATTTTATTTTGTAGGGACTGTTTGAAGTGTGTGATTGCGGGTCTGGTGAGAGCTTTGTCAGCCACTGCAACAGTGTGGGTCAGTGTTGTGTTGTAATACTTTGGCTACACAAATTCCTCGCGAGTCCCCCGCGCATATGATGAATGTATTGCTGGTTTTGGTCTTTTAATTTGATTTGCTAACAATAGGAAAAATATGAATACTCTCATACTTACATGTTTTAACATTAGTACATCGTTACGGTGCATTCACAGGCACAAATCCAGTGCGACTTTTCTTTTTTGTCTATGATGTTGTTTGGATATACATTTTTTTTAAGCCTCCAGCTGCTCCAGGTTCATGTTCATCTTTAGGACTTCACTGATTCATGTGTGAAGAGCCGCTGGAGTCAGATTGCGTTATTAGATAGGGGGACAGGTTATGCAGCGCATATAGTCCCCGTGTCCTTGTCATATTGTCTCAGGTGTATTTGTCAACAATAAATCTTTACACTCCCGGCCCTGAAATTAAAGTGGCAACATGACTGAAGACTGAGACTGCTGTTTTATCTCTGCATGCTTCTTTTTTAAGTGACTTTTATAAATGTTTAAAGCTGGGACACTCTGTTCTCTTACGTTTCACTGACTCTAATGCGCACTGGACCAATCCAGAGGGGTGGTGTTTAGCTCCATCCAATGGCTGCTGATGTTATTCGCAGTCGGTGGTGGGGAGGGCAGCTGTTTGGGGTTTATGTCACTGAGCACGCATCCACGCTGTGGGTGCTGTAGTTGCAGCACGGGCAGTGATGGGGGGAAACAGCCCGAGTCACTTCTGTGAGGAAGATGAAGGCGGAGGAATTGCTTTTCTGAAGGGCATTCGGGTGAGTGAAGGCTCCAAGAACTCAGTGCACAGTTTGTTTAGAGCTGTTTCCATCAGTATAGCGCACGACTGCGCAGCGCATCAGTGCAAGTCAGTGATTTCCTGTCATTCCTGTCTTAGACGCCCTGATTGTTGTTATTATTATTTTTGTTGTTTTTTGGGTTTTTTCTATTTTTAAAAGTCAGCTAAAATCACCTCGCACAAAGTCAGCGGCTTCCCTCTGGTGTGGGAGTTAAATATAGAAAGAGCATGCTGGCCTTACATTCCCCGTACGTGTGGCAGTGCTGCTTCACAAAGTCTTTCAATTCCTAAAATATCCAAAATATGCGTTTATTCTTTAAGTCGTCATATCTATAATTAGATCAATTTGAATTCAGTTAATTCCATTATCGGTTTGCGACCTTTTATTGACCTCTGTCGGTGACATTAATGTTGTAACAACAACACTTTTACATTGGTTTAAATCAGGGGTCTCAAACATAAGATCCGCGGGCCTGAATTCGGCCAGCAAAAACTCCAATCTGGCCCACAGGATTGTTTTGGGGGGGGGGGGTTTGGTTTGTTTTGTTTTTTTCCTTTGAACTGTATTTTTATAAAGATTACAGCTTGTTCTGCTAATAAAGACAGCCCAGCCACCATTCATACTACACAGAATCAGAATATCTTTATTGTCTTTGTAACAAGTACAACGAAATTAAGTGCAGTCGCTGCGGTGTCAAGAGAAAAGGTTTAAATAGAATTACAAAAGAATAATTTTTTTTTTTTTTTTTAAAAACAGGGTAGAAACTGCCATTCAGTGTATTTGTCACTAAAGTTATAAAGTAATAGTTAATAATTTAAAAAACTGAAAAAAAACAGGAACTTTACTATCTACTACAGAAATTTCTTTTTTTTTTTTTTAATGTGTCCACCGTAAAGTAAAAGAAACAAATAAATAAAACAGGACATTTTCTATGAATTAACAAAAATCTTATTCTTTATAATTACAGTCCGGGCAATGACCTGCCAGAACATTTTTCTGTAATTTTAAACTTGTTACAATTTAAGCCCGAATAGATTTCTTTCATTAACTACACCATCATTTCTTTGTTGTGTAGAGAAACTGAGACGTAGTACTTTTCTTATATTTAAATAGGGGATTAAATGTGCAGTTAAATTTTTTTACACTGGCAGAGAGGGGATTTTCACCCGTCCAGCCCAATTAAAATCAAAGTGGGCTGGACATGGCCCACAATGTAAAAGGAGTTTGATATCCCTGGCTTAAAGGAATCATTTTTACTAAATGATCGCAATAAAAAAATTTTAAAAATTCCTAAAAGATATAATTTTCCAGTAGGAGCTGGCTCAAGCCTCTCTAATTTTATCAAGAAGGATCATATTAACAGATTCTATTAAAGAGTGTGTCCAAATATGCAGAAGGCATATTTCTAGTTGGCGTTATGTGCTGTCAGTGGGAGGTAGCATATCACCAAAAAAAAAGTCTGAGAAAAGGGAATGATTTAAATGAAGCACCATGCAAAAGTCTTGAGCCACCTCTCATTTCTTTCTATTTTGAAGTGGCAGGATTAAAAAAAATAAATATGTAACTTAGATGAAAAGCATCTGAAAGTCAAGTCCTAATAATAATCATAACAGGAAACTGTTTGTTAAAGCTTCATCAGAAATTATCTCAGTGGAAGGGTGGCTGAAATTCAGCAGGAACTGAATTTATGTAGTGATGAAGCTAAGTTTGAAGTTGTAGGTTCACAACGTTAATATTTCTGGAAGAGGTCAGGAGAGAAGTGTCTACAGAGCCTCCACTGTGTAAAAGCACGGTGGAGGCTCTGTTATGGTTTGGAGCTTCATTTGAGCCCGTGGTGTTAGGGATCGAACACCACAAGTTCTATAATTTCAATTTAAAAAACTGTTATTGATTTGTTTGACCTTATCAGTGAATTTATTGAGCCGTTTTCATTGCTGTAAATTAATTAATTAAAAATAATGATTACTGCTGGACTTTCTATTTTCTTAAAAGTCATTCAACTTTTCCATTGATGTAGCCTTGGTCGTGGTATTTGATTAAAAATAAGAATTCTTTTTAAAAAAAAATAGTCACATAAAAGTGATAGATTCTTCACTCTTAAACAAATAAAGTTATATACCTTTCATGCTTTCATCTTTCTCAGTAAGTGTTGGGGCAGCAAGGCTGCACCAAAGTTTCTTTTTTGGATTCTGAATGTGTGAATGTCACTGCCAGTGGCTGATCAACAGACAACAGCACAAATCAAATAACATTTTTTCTAATTTGTTCTTAAAGGTCAGACAGTCTGAAGTTCTTTTAAATTATATTTAAAAGAAACAGGGAGACCTATTGTCTGACTTATTTGACATAAAATAAAATTTCATTGGACGCTTGTTCAGTGGCACGCTGAGTCTTATGAAACAACGCTGCAGTGTTTTATGGCAGTGATGCGTAAACTTCACATTACTTACGCAGGACTTGAACCTGTGAGAGAGCAGAGCCCTGCAACAAACAGACATGCCGAGTTTCACTTCACTGATACAGGACCAACATTGGAAACATTTGAATTTGCTCTTTGTGGCTTGCAGGTGGAGCTTACAGTTATTCTTCTTCTTTCATCAGCTGTCAGACCGAGTCATCAAGCGGATGAAGCTGTCACCAGAGGTTGTCGCTCCACATTTCGCTCCTGCATCGAAAACACCAGTGGCCTCTCCAGTTCCCGCCCCTTCTGTGGAACACTTGTTGCCTCTTCTGTCACCTCCTCCGCCTCCAGTTATCGCAGCACCACCTCCTCCTCTTTCTCCTCCTTGTCAGGGAGCCCCAGTTCCATCAGTGGAACCTGCTCCGGCTGTTAAGCTCATCCCGCCTCCTCCTGTGAAGTTTCACTCCCTTCCTCCAGCCTCTGCAGAGCCTGCAGCTCAAACTCCATCCACCCCTTCCCCAGGAGTCGAAGCACCTGTAGAGCCCCTTCCTCCACCCCTTGCTGAAGTCCCACCTTCTGCTGAAACCTTCATCCTACCCACATCTGTAGAGTCATCTCAAGCATCTCTGGCTCCACCTGAACCTCCATCTCAATCACCTCCCACTATTACAGAGCCCGCTGCTGTCACTCCATCTGTTGAAACCCTAGAATCTGTTACCCCATCACCTCCACCAGTAGAAACAGTCCAGCTTCCACCCACAGTTGAATCTACTCCAGCTGGACCAGTGAAGGAAGTGGACCAGTGGTGTCAAGTGGAGGCACCAGTTGTGGCTCCAGCTGTTGATCCAGAGCCTTCATGTGACATGGATCAATCTCCACCTCCTGCAGAGTACGCTGTAGCAGCATCTCCACCACCTTCTCCAGTACTCTCTTTTAAAGAAACATCTCCATCCTGTCAGTGTGTGGAGCAAGCTGTTGCGCCCACTCACCCACCTTTAGCTCCACCTCCACCAAGCGAGGAGCCCCCCAAGAACCCATCTCTGCCCCCTGTCGATGAGAAGGAAGTACCTGTTATCACAACACCACGTCCACCTGCGACAGGTGAGTCTGAACCATCCAAATTTTTTGGTATTTGCAATTAGCTGTTGTGATGCTTTGCGGTGTATGTTATTGCTACAAGGATGTGGAGGTTTTTCACAACTTAATGGGACAAACGTTGTTGCTCACTCAGATACAAAAGTATGCAGAATTGTAGTCCAAATCAGATGACTCTCAGGATATGAGAGCGATACAGACAAGAAGATTTGAGAATGGCCAAATGCAAATCACATATGCTCAATCTTCCCGTTCAAGATCATCTGTGCATATGTGTCCAAGCAGATTCCTGCATAGCTGCCATTTTTAGACCACTCACTGGAAGTCCCAGTCAAATTATGTTCGTGGCTTTAATTTGGAAAGAGTTTCAGGCTTTTAGTAGCAGTTCAAACTCACTCAGTAGATTAAACGTGTTTACATTCATCGCTGTTTGTTTCTTCTCAAGTGTCGGAGGAAGAGTTGAGGCAGAAGCTCAAAGAGGAGATGCAGAGAAGTCTGAAGGAGGAGATCGACCAGAAGAGACAGGAGCTGCAGAGACAGTAAGGACACAAGACTGAATGTTTTACTGAGTTTTGAATCTTACTGTCTCATTTGTCCCATCTGATAAGATAAAAAACATAATTTACTCATCTTTTAAGCAAAAACGCCATAAATCAATAATAAATATAATATTTAAATCGCTATTAAAAAAAATCTTTACAATTTTTAAATTCAACCGCACTCAAAAATGTTAATATCAGAGAATATATTCTTATTAATAACTGTACAATTATCCCAGGATATCTGCACACTTGTTGCTGCTGATGCAGTCTCAGTTGATCAGCTTATCGATTAATCAACTCTGAGTTCTTCAAAAGCTGCGCTTTGTGCATGTGAAGGTTGGAGGAGATGAGGGCACAGGTTCGAGGTGAGGCGAGGGCAGCAGCTCAGGCTCAGGTGGAGGAGCAGGTGAAGAAGATTCTGGAGGCTGAGAGGGCGGCAAGCACAGAGAAGCTGACAGACACAATCATGAAAGCGCGAATGAAGACGGAAGATGAGAAGCTCATGGTGCAGCTTTATGTAAGCAAAGGAAGACATGCGTGACTCTGAATGTGTGAGGAACTCTGCTGTAAATACGAAACTCTTTCCTCTTTTTAATGTGCTTCTTCCTCTTTCTTGCCGTGTTGTTGTTTCAGTGGATGGAGCTGAAGGTAGGACAATAGAGATGCATACATGCATGCCTCACATGCACAGCAGCTGCAAATCACAGACTTGATTTGCAGCTGTTACTTTGAAAAACAGAAAAAATAGACATATTTAACCGCATGTAAATTGAGTGTCAGCCTCTACAAGGTTTGAATATGATGTTTTCAGAGCTGTGCTGATATCTTCTATGAATGTTAAATTATCACAGGCTCATCAGCTGGAGGAGAAGGAGAAAGAGCTGAAGAAACGAGACGCTCTCTACAAAGAACAACTTGCAAAACTTGAAGCAAAGGTTAGTTAATGTTTCTGAGACTTAAAGTAATTCTTACAGCTTTAAAGTTCTGAAGTTTAAAGCAAGACTATGTTTTCACTAGAGATGTGCCTAGTTGCCGGGGGGGGGAGACTGTAAACAAAAGACAACGTCTATGATTAACTGGCTTTTTAACTGGTTTTTAAAAAATCCAGTTCTAATCTAATCTAATGTGATGTGTATATTACTCCAAAATCTAGGCAACACTTAAATCAGACATCAGATCTTGATAAATTAAATATTCAAGTTGAAAATCTTTACTGATGTACGGTACTGAGCAAAAGTCTTGAGTCACCCCTTATTATATTTTGTTTCTAAGGAGCCAAACTATCTTGTAACTTGTCATATCTCAGTTTGTCCTTCAAAATATTTAAGGTAACCAGAGACGTTGGGGACAAAAGAAGAAGTTGTAGGCCTAAAAAAGTATCTACAGCAAATTAACAAAATCTGAAAGTCATGTGATTAAGAAATAGGGGGAGGGGGAGGGGGGGGGGAATCCAGCAAAGACCTGACACAGGATCTGAGTTTCATTTGGCCTTTGAGCTGATCCGTCTGCTGTTCACTGAAGCCATATTAGAAATGGTCTCAGTGGAAGTGTGGCTGTCAAGAAGCTATTCTTAAGGAAGGGAAACAAGGAGAAAAGGTAAGCTAGATTACACAAGAACTGGGCTGAAAATCAGTAGCAGCAGGTCTTATGTAGTGATGAACCCAGATTTGAATGAAATTTTTGGTTCAAGTGATAATCAATCTGTACAGCAGGGGTCAGGAGAGAGGTTCAACAGTGAGTGTCTGCAGCCATCTGTAGAACACAGTGAAGGCTCTGGCCCTTTCCCAAAACCTAGGACGCTTCCTCTGTAGCATGCTTCTGACGGCCGATGACGTCACAGCGACGTGACGAAGGCTGTCCCAATTCCAAGGATGCTGCAAATGCGGCGACAAATGCGTCCTTCATTTCCCCGGATTTGAAGGATGGATCAGGTGTATCCTGCATGGCCCAACCTATCCCAGAATTCATAGCGCGGCCCAGCCCATTCCAGTTTCCACCAATGGCGGCAGCTGCAGAGGCGGTACAAACGGCGGTGGAGGACAGCTACATTTGCAGATGCAAGTTTCTGGGTCACAAAATAAACTTCTAAGATATTTCCAGACAAGAATGTAGCTGTGTAAACTCCAAATATCTGCTCGATTCATCAAGACATCACATATTTGCAAAAGTGCTCTGATGCTTTCGGAGATGGCTCACTAAAGCCGGTGAAACACCGGACTCCCAGTGCATCGCTTTCAGACCCCCCGCGGTCTTTCGCTACTCAGGTTAAACATGATATATGAGTCACTTAGATGACTTGAACATGTTATCGTTTGGCCTTTTTCAG
>VVHJ01038727.1:8601-23701 GCA_015107715.1 Tylochromis polylepis
TCCCTTTTTTTTTTTTTTTTTTTTTTTTTTGCACTTTCCATCCCTACGGAGACCAAACAAGCCTAGTATTAAAATCACACTGCAAGAATCTACTGTCTTAAGTAATCTAAAAAACAGCATACTAACAACGTCCACCACTATCTCTACCAGGTCTTAGAATACCAAAAAAGTAGGTTAAAAATTCATATGCTGCATAATAAACAAGATTTTTTTTTATTACTTCCAGGGTTACATCATGAATTCCACCTGCTGATTGGATGGTATGAGGTTTAATCTCACACAAAACATTACAAGGAAAAAAAAAAGACCATGGGAGTTATAGCTGCTATATTCTGCTTCCTTATAATGACCCAATTCTTCTGACTGATTAGTATTTTACGTAAAATTTCATATGTAAACGAACAGTTTTTATATGTATTCTGAACTGTCTCACCTTACAGCATGTTGTGAATGCCAAATGCCAAGTTTGCCTGTGCTTTCCTGGAAAATGATCTTCAGATTGCGATATTGAAGAACACATGACTGTCACGGTCCTAGGTCATGCGACCCAGTGTTTTGAGTTTTGTTGTATTTTGTTATTCATTCATGTTCCAGTTTCATTTCAGCTTGTTTAGTTAAATTCTGTCACACTTAGGTTGCAGTCATAGTTCATTGTTTATTAGGTTCCTCTTGTGTCTTCATCCCCTGTGTTAAGGCTCCCTTGTTGGGTCGTGTGTCTACCTGTCATGTTTCATGTCTGCGTGGTTCATGTTATGAAGTTTGTGTCATGTCTGTGTCGCGTCGTGTTTACTGTTTATTTGGAAAGTCTTATTTCTATGTTCCTTGTGTTTAGTTTCACTTCCCCTGTGGTGTCATTATGTTCATTTGAGTCAGCTGTTTCCTCATGCGTCTCCACTTCCCCTGATCACCTCCTGTGTGTATTTAGTCTGTGTGTGTTCATGGTGACTTTGTCAGGTCGTCTGTGTATTTTCCCTCCATGTCATGTCAGATTAATGGATTTTCATAAATCTGTTCAGGTCATGTTCATATTTCATGTTCTTACTTCATAGTTCCCTGCATGTACCTGTTCAGGATTATGTTCATGTCACGTTAGTCACAGTCATCACAGTCATCATAGTTAGTTTTTCCTGTCTAGGTTCTAGTTTTAGTTACTCTCTCATGTTCGCCTTGCTTTATTTTTGCGTTCTTGTTATCAGCCCTAATAAAGGCTCGCTCTTGGTTTAAGCTCAGTACTGTCTCCTCCCGTGTTCTGCATTTGGGTCCATTCCATTCCATTAATACACCGGCGTACTCCATCGCGACAATGACAGTGTAATGCTTACAAAATTAAGAGCATTATCGGTATAGGTCACCAGGCTTATGTAATATTTAATTGTATTTAGTTAGTATATATATTCTTAGTGCCATTTCACACTCATTTTGCTCTAAAACTTTAATTACAGGGCATACCATCACTTCCTACAAATAAAAGCAATATAATACAGATAGCAGAAGTGGCCCTGAAACAAGAGCCTGTCTAACACAATAAAAATCTATAAATGCCATTGTTGCACACAGATTTTATTCATTTACTCATCAATGTCCTGTCAGTGGCATTCAGGCTGCCGCCCTTCCTCTATTCTGTAACCATTCACCCCTCTCCCACTTCTTTTCTGTTACCTTCCTGCCATTATATCATGGCATACTAATGTTGATAGCTTTAAAAAAAAAAAAAAAATCAATTTTAGGCTATATCTCTTCACAAAGATTAAAAACAAGGTCTAAGGATCAAGCTCAGTCATTACAGCGTGACTTGTTTAACATATCCAACCTATTATAATTTTAGTCGCAATTACATTACAAGAAAGACATCTCAAGTGAAGCATCTATAATATATCTGGCATGGCAGTAATTTGGCAAAACACAGATCTTTCAAAATGAAAGTGTTATGAAACACACAGAAGGGCAATAACAAAGACAAATTGCCAGAATGGAGATAAATAGTGCAAGGAAAAATAGAATCAACCATGTTCTTTTTCACCAAGACTATACCATCTGTTAAGCTCCATAGCCTTAATCACTCTGCTCTGTGAATGTTGTAACTTTGCTAATAAAAAATTACTTTCCTCTTTTTAAAGACTTTTAAAGCTCCATGAACCAATGGACATTCTTAAAGTTTCAGGTGATCCTTATCTACCCTGCAATATTTCTATATTTTCCTCCTGTTCGGCCAGTTGAGCTGTTTAAGATTGCAAATTTCTTACTTTATTGTAACCCACGTAAAAATATGTGGGCATTAAATAGTTAACTCCCTGCAAAAAACACTGTAATCTTTTGATATCATGTCTCCTTACCACTGCTGGTACCAGATACCACAAAAAGAAAGAGCATAAACATATGTTGGTATCATTTTGCAGTGTGCAGGGTAGTCCTATAGGATCATTAGGAGCCTCCAACATCTGAGATAGATGCCATAAGACTGTAACAACTGTTACTATTACTATAAAGTGTAACCATAGGAATCAGGGAAATGTTGGAAAAGCTCATTGCAAATGGTAAAACTGTCTTTTATTGTGTTTAAAATTCTGAAACACTGTTTTTTAACCTAAGCCACATTACAGAAAATATGTTGCCAGAAACAAAAGAATAAAACCAGCAGTGCTAGATAAAGCTCTAGATGGGTTCTACATGGATGTCATATGATTGTGCCATCCATCACTTCACCTAACATGTTGTTTTTAATTTTTAAACATCTTAGAAATTGCAGCTAAAGATATTTCTCTGTATGTCTGAAAATGACATTAATACGGAAGAGGATTAGGGCCACTGGGGAAAAAAATGTTTTTAAAAAGTCAGAATTCTGACTTTTTTCTCAGAATTCTGGAAAAGAAAAAAAAAAGACGTGCCCACTTTTTTTTTTTTCAGGTGGCCCTAATCCTCTTCCGCATATTAATGAGTTACGCTTGGTTTCGAATATCACAAGACAGGATTGCTGACCAGCTAGGAATGTGTGATGCATTAAGGAAAACCATCAAACTGACTTTATTCATTGATATGCACAAGATTCTACTGCCATGTCCACAGTTTCTTAGTTCTTCTATAACAGAAATGATCCAGAAACTACAAAAACAACAGCAGCTTTCTGGTGAAGATTTTACAGTGTATTTGTGTCTAGGACTCTAGGAGAGCTACAGCATAGGTTCCCAGAGAATAGGAAAGTTGTCAAAGTTGTTGTGCACCATCTGCTTGTTCATTAGTTAGACCAGGGAAAAGATGGAAGTGGATGACCATTGTGGAATGGTGTTGTCTTTCAAAAGACCATGCTAGTTATATTCCTTTCACCACTGAGGCAAGCTAGGCAGCTTATGGGGAAAAAAGAAATTCTGTTGTAACTCAGTCTGTGACCACACACACAAAACCAAGAGAGTGGTAAGAGGGCAGGATTATGCACAGTTTTGGCTTGAAAGCTATTGGTTATCCAGTTTTGATTTAGATTTATAAAGCTTGGAGATCTTGTGGCAGTAATAGGGAAATGTATGTAGAAAGAAACTTTGCTCTGTTTGCTTTTTTTACATTATAAAATATATATGCTGTAAGAAAATAAACACACACACACAAAACCCATGCAATACAACTGAAATGCATTTTTACCTATGGAAACTTTAAGATCTGTCATTAATATGGACATCTTATAAATTGCCGAATTTTACCTTACTTCTATATGATTGATATTCCCTTTACTTGATTTCATTTATTTTACTTTTTATTCTGTGTCTCTATTTGCATTATGTTTAACTTTTGTTGTGAAAAACAATGCATATAAAAAAAGTAGCATGTAACGCGTTTGTTTCAGACCAAGATATATTTAAGCTCTAGATTGGAATGTGCCAAATTGTAGCATGCTGAGCCCAGATGGTGACTGGCCAGTTAGTGTCACATTTGTCCGGTTATGAGCTGGTCTATTTTATGGCTAGGCAACACAGGCACATAGTTGTTACAGTCACATGCTATCATGTTGTTAGCCTGCAGCTGTGGCGGTTAGCATGTTCTTCACTGTGAGTGAGGGATATTCATAATGTGCCAAAGTAAACCGTGGTGGAACCACCACAACAACATCTGCAACAACAAACCAAATAATGCATTTAAATCACTACTGACCAACTGAGAACACCCAGACTGGAGAAAAGGGAAAGTGGCTAAAGCTAAAGCTAGCCAGAGTGTAGAGCCAGCTGCCTCAGTATGAACGTTGGTATGAGCCGGTAAAAACACAATGCAATTACTAAGAAAATTATGGAGAGAAGTAGATATAAGAAAGAGCAAATACTAGAAATTGTCATTTGTTTGGTTATATAAAGCTGTTGCACCTGCTTTTATTTGCTAAGGTAAAATATATCAGACAAAGGTGTGTGTATAGCACATCATTTTCAGTTAATTATTTATACCTCCTTCTAGTACCATAGCACTTTATTTTCAGAGTTGTTCAGCTGAGAGAAGATCCTGTAAGTGGAGTTGGGGAGAATTGTAAGGTTTAACGATTTCATTTATTAATAAAATAAAACTCAGCACTGAAGAAAAGTTTATATTTGTTTGTATATATGTGTATATACTGTCAATTACAGCACTCAGAAAGAAAATAGAAAACATACAAAATCTGTATCTAGGCATCTACTTTCTTCACACCACATAGTTAATTGGTTCCCAGTTCCCTAGTCTAGTGATTTTGTTAATTCTTGAGTATGCGCTACAGCAGCTAGTTTTGTTGTACATGACTGTGCACCTGATATTTGCACTCACCCTCCATCAATTCTGTACAGCATGATCTCCATGGTCCATAAGGACATAAATTTGATTACTTAATACGCATAATGGAAAAAACAAACAAACAAACAAAAAACAACAAGAAGAGGCTTTTAGAAGGATGGCCATTAAACAAAAAAAAGCTATTTAATTAGTTAAAACAATAGTATCTGAAGTGGAATCTGCAGAAAGTACCCTTTTCAAAGTGTTCCCTTTGAAGAAAAGGCCTGGGCTGCAACCAAGACAGTGAATTTTGTGTCTCTTGAGACACAAAGAAAAGAAAAGGCTTGACATTAAATTTAATGTGAAAAAGAATACCAAACCAGCAGAAAAAGGATGAAGCAAGTGGCGGACAAGGACCATGTGCTCTGACAGCCCAAAGATGAGAGAATCATAAGTGTAATAGGGTACATGACAATGACAGTGATCACATTAGTCAAGAATGAAAGGGAATAATTTAGTGGTTATTTAATACATTAGGTCAATGCATTGCAAAATTAACTGTTTTCATTCTTGTTCTTCTTTTAAATCTTTTAATAAATGCAGTTTTAATACTCTAAGCATTTTGATTAAAGAATATTTCAATATAAAATAATATACTTAATATATTTATATAAAAACAAAATTGACAGAGTCTTTATCATTTCTGCTTACAAATTATCTGGGGTAGTTTTAAATGTATCCACATGAAAAAATCCAACAAAGGAAATATATATTACTCCTAAATTCTTGAATAAAACATTTGTACATACAGTTTATACACATATGTAGAAACCTACCATTTGTAACCAGTTATCATTAGAGCAGATTATTTGTCTCTATCTAAGATCGCTGATCACCTTTGTGATTCTTTTCCTTTTGAACGTCACAGAAATTAGTCTACTAGATTTACAAGGCACGTAATTTTAGGTTATTAGGCACTAATCACTCATATATTCTTTCTATTTTTAATAAACATTTATATGTTGTCTGTTATTCAATCAAATATTATCATATGTCTTGTCATCATTATAAAAAAGAGTGTGTGTGACAAAAAAAAAATAAGTAAACTATAGATTGCATTCTTTGCTTTAAATTTTTATTATGAAACCAACTGTGTTTGTATTTGTATTTAGAGTACGTTTGCATGTCTGCAGTGGTGCAAACCCAGAAGAATAAAGCACTAGTGATTTGTCTTCATAGATACAAGTGAATATCCTAGGTTAGGTGGGATGATGGATGCACAAACACCTTGGGATTATATTATAGTATCACAATCCTCTAGAGCTGTGCTGGGCAATTAATTTTCCCAATGGGCCACATGAGAAAATGGGACTGTTGTAGAGGCCCCCACCAATAAGCTGAACTCAATTCTGCTCCGTATTAATTTGATCTGTTATTATTATTATTATTATTATTATTATTATTATTATTATTAATAGTAGTAGTAGTAGTAGTATATTTTTAATCAATATGACCCCAAATGAATGACTAAGCCCATAAACTAATGAGGAAAGTGTCAGATGTCAAGACAGGAACCAGTTTTCCCATAGACTTCTATAGACTCATTTTACAACCACAACTGTTGCCATCTGTTCCAGTGGCCCAGTCAAAGTTTCAAGCTCAACTTGGCTGAAGTGCTGGGATTGGACCTTAGGAGAACAGTGGATAAATGAATGCCCTCAAAAATTAATGTATTGAAGCAACTCTGTAAAGAAGAATGAGCAAAAAATCCTCCACAATGATATGAGAGACTGATAAAGTCATACAGAAACTATTTACTTTAAGTTATTGCTATTATAGGTAAAAGTTATTGTATCTACAAACTACTGAATCATGGGCTACACATTTTTTTTACACATTCTTCATAGGACTGCATAGACTCCTTTGAAAACGTTGTTTTTTCACATGACTGTATGCACCATTTCCATAATGTTTTCATCCCTGGTTTAGCCATGTTCCTTGAAGCACAGTGTTGCAGCTCTATCTGTGTAGCCACTGAGTGAGAGCTCCCTATCATATTTGTGAGTCAAGCCTCAGTCAAGCAGAAAAGAACCCACTTATTAGCTATCATCATTTTGCAGACTTAGTCACAATGTACAAAGACCACGAACAAACTCACAACAGACATTTTCTTTTTAAATTTAAAGGGAGCTATCTGCTCAATGGTGCTAGTTGGAGACAGAAATAATGACACATACAGTATTATTATTACATATATACATACATATAGACAGACATAAGTCTGCATAGACTACACACAGTATTGAGGACAAAAGAATCACTTGGAACTTTCAGTTGTTGTTTTTTTTTAACCTTGAACTGCTTATTTACCAGGCCGAGTGCAGAAATGTGGTTGATGTGGTAAATAATAAATTTTATGTTCTCTTTTATGAGATTTTATACAGGCATTTTACGAAGAGTTTGAACCATTTTATAACATATTCTCCTGTTAAACACAGATTACTCCTATATTACATCAAACTGAAAATCACATATACTCACAATACTTCAGCTCACCTTGAAATTTTGATTAGGCTGATAACTGTGGTGTACATTTTACCTAGTCCAATTCTGCACCAAGGTCACTTAAAGTAAACAGTGTGCATTCAGTAAAATCTTGCCTCACTGAACGACATGATGAAAAGGTGTTATTGCTTATGATTAAACATACTGATTCCCTCCTTGCCAGTATCCTAAAAAAAAAAACTCAGCTGTTGACTCTATCAGTCCTCTTAAAGAAAAGTCTACACTGTAAATAAGCATACTTTCATGCCTATGTGACCTGGAGCAGGTATAACAACTGTACTTACAAAGTTTGATATTTCTGTGTGAGTACCATTAAATTATTTTACAAATTTATAAATTATCATTTCATAAATTTTGTTTTCCATTGATTACATTTTTATCAACTCAAACAAAACCTACAAACATAAACATGTCCCGCATGAGGACACTAAATTATTAAGGTGTTATCTTATTAAATTTGCCCCAGAACCAGACTACTAGCATTCAGGGGTACTGGGCTGAGAACTCCACTGTAGAAAAAAGTGACTTTTCCAAAACCATGGAAACGAAGTCTCAATGCCAAGTCGGTGCTGCCTTCTTGGTCCTCGATGGATGGGTGTATGTATGGATGGAGTTAAGTAATTGGAAGCTAATTGATGGTGAGTGTTATTTAAGTTTGTGTTTTTAAAAGCACTCACTTTTATAAAAAAACATCATTCCAATTTGATTACATTTAATAAATGAAATCAAAGACACATAATAAATTTCCACTATGTGACACTAGAAGATTAATAAACATGTTTTCTGTCAAATACAATCATTTGTGAACTGCAAGGACTCTATCTCAAAATGGCAGCTGTAGACATCCCTCAGAAAAAGTTGATGTTCTTGTAGTCTTAATTATTATTTGGTTTATGATGAGATTTAACAGTGAGGAAGTGTTAATCAAGTGCAACAGTTATTTTAACCCTGTAAGACCCAACCCATTAAAAAATAGACAGAAAATTCTGATTTTTTTGGAACTGAGATGTTTATTAACCCTTATAACAAAATCCACTTTTTTTTTTTTCGCTATATCATGTTGTGTAGGATATATTTTTATTATATATTTATTATATATTTGGTGTATCGCATTTGAGACACTGGGCGTTTTTGGCGACTTTTTGTTAAAAATAATGTTAATTTTAGACAAAAAAAAAAGAGTTTTGTTCATAACATTTTGAAATTATGGCAAGTATTGATCATGTTGATGAGATGGAGGTCTCAGAAACTCATGTATCAAATATGATACACAGGGCAATATAGGGTTAAGTTGTTTTACCAGAGCTATAACAGGTTTTACACTTTCTAAAACAAAAAACTTCTGTTGTTGTTACAGTACTTTGTTTTTTTGTTTTTTGTTTTTGCCTCTCTAAAGCTTCAAACTAAGGAGTGTAAAGTCTCAAGAGTGCAAAAGAGATGTCTGCACACATTGTCTTTGCAGTGCCATGTCTTTGGCAAGGGGGCATCCACAGTTTACAAGGCTTGCCTTCAATTTTACTCATCAAACAATGGTTGTGTACACAGCCCATTCAAGGCAAGGAAAATGCAACAGAACGTGACAAGAACATCAAGCATTTGGCCATCTGGGGAGGAAGATTGCCAAATAATCGCTCCTTAGTGATCATGGAACAGTTATTCTTATTCGTGCCTATCACACCTTAAAAATAGTGGATGAAAGAGAAATATGTGTGAGCACTGATCTTACCATGTGTTTCAGTGACACTAGTAGGAATCTCGTGTTGAGAAACATGCAATATTGAATGGGGAGTTGAAAATGCTACAAATTGAAAGACGTTGATTTTTAAACCCCTTCTCCCATCCTTAAATTACATCCATACAATTTATTTTCCACTTCCTTTTGTTGCCACCAAGGCCAGTCTTGTTTGTGACCTTACAAAGATTCACCATTAACCCCAAAATCTCTAAGAATTTATTTGAAATCAATTCAGTGACCTTCACAATTCAAAGGCAAACATGATGTCAAGCCCATCCCAATGTCAGACAATGTGTTAAACAAATGTTGCATATCTTTTTTAATGCGTGCTCAGTGAGTACTACAGAGGAGGTTCAAATTTCACCATGTTAATCTTTAGTTATTCTTATAAAAAAGTTTTTTTTCTTGCAGTTGCATCATCAACACTGTGCACTGTTTTTTTTTGTTGTTGTTTTTTTAAATCAAGGATTTATTAGATTTTTCACAACTATTGTGCAAATGAATTAATGACTGCACAAATGTGCATGAATTTAGACTGGGGACTACATACTGCCGACTGTACAGTATACAGCCAAGCAAACCACTCTCGTCTGACAGCGTTGCCCCAGGCTTTGTTTCACAGTAGACAGATGGAAGGAAACATCACCACAGCATGTACAATCGCCTTCATCAAACACACAAAGGGCGTTTTAACAGTCAGTTACTTCTTGAGAAAGGGAAAGCTTTCCAGGAAGCAGGAATTATATAGTTTATGCATCCATCTTAAAGCGAGAAACATTTTCACACTGATCTGTTGATGTTCTGCAGGTACTGTTGAGTATTCGTAATTTGTGTGTTTATTTTCAGTAAAAAATTGACAGTTAAAAGTGAATGGGTGAAACGTGTTGCACTACAAATTGATCTAGCACCATACTATGAAAAAAGCAGACGTATGATGTTACATGAAACAAAGCAGAGGTGCAAAACACTAGGAGTCTTTCATTAATAATGTAAACACAAAGTCATGTCAGTGTATGTTGTCATTAACTGACACACTTCCCACCTGTTCTTTATCATATGGTAAGCCCTTTTAGTTAAATCTATTTATAACCTGAAATACAGATCTTATTACCTCTGTGTGGTAAATAGGTGGCTTATAAATAATAAATAAGCATGACAGGTTTCCTGCTAAAAAGCATTGTATTTTTTTTTCCAATCCTGTCAGTACCTCTTCATGAAAATATGGCTATTCTTCTAAACATAACAACATTCTGATAAGAGTACTCTTACTTGTTAGGTTGTCAAAAGCAATTAACAGTTCAGCTGCTGTCAAGGACAAACTTGACATGATACATTCACGGAGAAGTCAGTCTAATCAGTGCTTGTATGCAGTTAGTTTAATGCACAACATTAACTAAGATTTGTATCATCACTCATGTAATGATAATCTGTATCTCTATTGCATGTAAACAGCGCACCCACACACACACACACACACGCACATAAACACACACACATACATATATTAATTTGCCTGTGGAACATTAGGTGAGGACATGTAAATTGACAATAATGTGGTTCAAAGACTAGTAGCCTAATTGGTGCATTCCAACTGCATGCCACTCAGCGTTAGACCCTTCATTAGTTTTGAGAGTTCTTTGCTTAATGAATTCGGTCCTATTCTGCTATAACCATGCTTCAAACTTATCTGACAGGATATTAGTGACATGGGTTGTCTCAGCAATAGACTTTTCTATCAGTATTAGGCTGACTGTTTTAATCAGACCAAATGCAAGCGTTTTTATAAATAAAATTGAGCTTGTTAAAAATGATTTCGACTTCTGATCATTTATGATTTTTAAATTCAGATCTTTTTAACCATCAGTTGATGGGCCAAAATGCATGTTTTAACTCCACCCACAGACCATGTGGTAACCACTTTATACAAGGGAAATATGTATATTCATTCTTCAACTGCTTGGCGAGTGGTTGTTGGAGGCTGCTGGTCGTCTGTAGGACAAATTGGTTGCAAGTTGTAAAACTTTATAAAAACTTTTTTAAAAATGTGGTGTGGACCGGAAATTCACCTTAAAGGCAAACTTCATCATTGCACTTTTCAGAGCAGTTGAGTGAGAGCAGGGAAGTTGGTGTGTTCCATGCAAACCTCAGGCAACACCTGAATCTGCTACTGACCAAAGCGTTCACAAGAAGGTTTTCTGTGCAGCATCATATAGCTTTTTGTAACCACTTTCATCACTGCAACTGTCAGCAACCGCCTGCAAAACATTTGCCAACCAGTCAGAGATTACACATTTTGCCCTTGTGACCTGTGGTTTCCAGATTGCTGCCAGCTGGTCATTAGGCCTGCATGTCAGGGTTCCTCCCTGTTGGAATGTCAGTATGATTTACTGTTGGTGTCTTGCTGCCAACACCCCTAAACTGCAGTGTCTGGTGTGTGTGTGTGTGTGTGAGAAACACACAAGCACACAGTCCTATATCACTGCTTTAAGGGCACAGTGATATTAAAGGAAAATCAGAATACAAAGAGAAAGGACTTTAATTTAATGGTCAGTGTAAGTGAATTTCCATTTCTTCCTAAATCTCATCACCACTATGATGTCATTTGGAGTCTGAAGCAAATTTTGGAAAGCATACAAAAATGCAAAGCAAACACAAAGTATGTGGCAAATAAATGATGCTACTTAAAATGATGATTTTTCCCATCGTACTTTTTGGTACAAAGAGCAAAAGCACAAAGTATAAAAGGCTGAAATGCAAGCAAATTTATTTTCATCTAATGTAGACAGATAATTCAGATTTTGTGTAAAAATGCTAATATCCAGAAGTCTCAGGTGGACCCACTGGTTCCTCGTAATATTTCCTCTTTGTTTTTAGCAATAATGTCGCAGACGTAGTCTTTTTCTATATCTACTGCTCATTCATGCTGCATATTCATGCTGTATGGAACAGTTCAAATATTATTTCTTTCAGAGCTTCTTTTTGTCTGTCCTGTGTTTCAACACTTTTAAAATTCTCTCTCGGTTGCCAATAAGGTAAAAGCAAATATTGAATTGTCCTCACTTCGTCCACTCCATCTTTCTCAAATCTTTTTCTTTCTCCAGAGATCCTTGAGAAAGTGGGAGAGAAAGACACAGGCAGGAAGAAATGAGGCAATAGCGATAGTTTCAACTCATTGTGGTAAATCTCAGTGGTTCTTGAAAGTTGCCATGGATACAAACCCAGCCTGTATGGATGAGGAAAAAAAATGTTTTGTCAGGATGTATCAAACTCTTCAAAAATATCTTCTGTATTTCTACAGACTATGCTTTAGACGTATTTGCACTGCTTTCTTTCTGAGTGACATGCTGCAGGGTACTTTTTTCCTACTAGAAAAACATACGGTGTTAACAATTTAAGCTCAAATGCGCAAATGCAAAGATTTATTTATTTTTTTAATATATCCATGGCAACTTGTAGAGTGGTGAACAAAGACAATTGTATAGCAGGTACTTCACTGCTATGTCTTTGGACAAGTTATGCTGTTTAAGCTGAAAGGATAATACAAAACCACAGAACAGTATTGAATCAAGTATGGTCGGCAAAAACGCCGTCGTCTCTCAGCGCCTCTGAATGTTAACGCACGGCGACCTTGCTATTTAGCTCTGCAACCCATTCCTTCACCCATCCCTTTGCCCAGCTGTACCACACTGATAAGGTATATTAGTGAGTGTGCTCCTTCCATTTCTGCTACATGTGAGCATAACAAGTCATGGATTCACTGCAAGTATGATTAAAAGCAATGATGGGTAGAGTGTCAATTTGATCATATCTTAAAAAAAAACAGAAAAGCAAGTTTTGCTATTTGAAAAATGTAAAAAAAAATGTAGTTATAATATTGTTGGAAATGACTGCAAAGTTCTGTCTGTTTATCTATTTCGCTATCTGTGTAGCCACACAAACACGCGCACACACACACAGAGATAGATAGATAGATAGATAGATAGATAGATAGATAGATAGATAGATAGATAGATAGATAGATAGATAGATAGATAGATAGATAGATAGATAGACAGACAAGCAGCTATGCCTTGAGTTAGTATTTCATGTTAATGCTTGCTTATTACTCAGTAACAAAGTTGCATTCACATTAACATGTACAGTCCACAACTTCCCTGTCACAACACTACCTCTCACAGCTAAAGAAAGACAAAAAAATTTTGGAAAAAGCACATTGGGGTTTGGGCGATTTGACATTACTCTGAACAAAAACCTATCAAAAAAAAAAGAACTGTTGAGTGGACATTTAAGATAATCAGCTTTGGTTAAGCTGCTGCAACATTATAACTGAGGATTTCTTTTTGTGCCAAGAATAATCAATCAAGAAGGTTAAACAGAAATATGAACCAGTGTCAAATAAGTTTTACACCCATGGCTGTATTTCATGTTGAATTATATTACTGTGGGGATTCATCTTATAAAATTTGACATGAGGAATTATGTGCCTTCTGACAGATAATATTGCTTTTTGGCATTCAGATACTGCAAATGTGTTCTTCAGAAATCCTCAGAGACAGTTAAATTAAGAAAACACATTGTGTATTATACAGTGTTTTCTGTATAGAAAGAAAATAAATGACTCCTCATTTCGTAGTGAATTAAGAAAAAAACAGCAGCCTGTGGTTTTTCTATCCACTGCTAAAAACAAGTATTATTTTGTCTAAACTTACAATGGAATCATCTGGTGAAGTCCCTGTCTTTGGGGATGAGGAGCACAACATGGAATCCTTTGAAGGGAAACAGTGAACAGGTGAGGGGAAAGCACATAAAATCATGCCAGAGGCTAAACTTGTTAAAATGCAACAGCCATTTGTTCTATGAGGTGATGTCAGAAGGACAAAGGTAATTGGTGGTAACATGATGTTGGTCATGATAATTTGACCCTCTGTGACCATAACCCTTTTTGACCCCTGTAAAAGAATCTGTTAGAATCTACTGGAAGCTATTTAGGGACACAAAACCCTTTCATTTTACCACAGCAGGAAAGTAATAGCTTGGCAGTATGTGATTAGTAATTGGTAACATTAGACTGATCCCCATCTGGCAATGAGACTTGCACCTGCAACTATATTTGCTGATATTTTAGTTCTAAAGTTAAAGAAATGGCATTGCTTTGATAATACAAAATAAATGTTCTGTGTTGTTTAAATTAGGTACTTCTAGACAAGGCATTGAAATTTTTTTATTATTAATTGAAACTTTGTTTATTGCTATATTGTTATTTCTTGCATTTATTTCAAGCATTCGAGCTATGCATGCTACTAAGATGGTCTGTAATATTCATAGCTCATAGTAATTATTTCTGTATTTATAAATAGAAATTATGAAAAATGTAAGCAAACTCATAACCCTACTTTTCATCCCGGAGTATGTTTCAGCTTTTATATGTTGACATCTCAGGAATGTCTGAAAAGAATTCAAATCTCAGATCATTATACAAATGTGCCATTGTTACAGTAGTACCTCACTGAAGGCTTTGTATAAAAGCGAACAGTGCCCCCCTCTTGCTTTCAGGTAGATTCCTGGAGAACTCCGTCTACAGCAAACAGCAGAGGCATTTGTGGTCCACGTATACCCCAACATCCACCTACTGTACATGTCAGTGCGAACAGCTCTCCAACGCAGTGCGGCTTTAAGAGAACCGGGGCTCTTAAATCTGAGCTTGGCTCCTCCTTCCTCCATGATGTCAGTCGAAGGGAGAGCGAGAGGGAGAGAGGTGGGCAGCATTGAGGAACTGAGTTCATACAATACTACTGAGACATCTACAGCTTAGCAGACAGATACGGTGAACCGCCTATCCCGGCTCCTGTAAATGATGCTGCACTGAGGCACACTTTGATCCAACTCCACTGGGGGGGGGCGATGCGCTCTCTGCATCCCGCATTTAAGAGTTTTTTTGGGGGGAGAGCGCGTACAGCCTCGAATCAGTCAAAACAAGTGGTTATAACATTAAAATAGGTTTAAGCTTTCACTTCTTCATCAGAAGTCTTGTCTCTTTTTTTCGCCCTCTTGGATTTAAGTTTGATGTGCGGTTTAAGAGGC
>VVHJ01038727.1:47497-64029 GCA_015107715.1 Tylochromis polylepis
TAAAAAAAATATTAAAAAAAAAAAATTTTATAATATAAAAAAAAAAAAAAAAAAAAAAAAAAATATTTGAAAAAAAAAAAAAAAAAAAAAAAAAAAAAAAAAAACATGCAGGGGAAAGCTTTTGTCCTTGTAAGGGAGACAGAAACCTCACTTTTATTCAATGTGAAGTACAATATGCACCTTACATGATCTTTGTAATTGACTTTGATTTGCCAGTGTGGAGAAAACTGTAAATGTTTTGTTTATGTATGTGTGCGCTTCTGAAATTTATTAAAGTCTTTTGCATTGTATTGCATATTTCGATGACTCTTCTTATTCATTGTTTTAAGCATCCAATATTAATTTACATCACACAGTTTTCTGCACACGATACCGTGTCTGCCTGATGAGAACAGTGAGACTATAATGAGGCCAGCACATGCTGTAGAATAATCGGTTGTTTTTCTCACATACACTTAGTTGGTGACATTAAGTATTGGTAAAACAGGCTGTGGTCTGTAGAAATATGTGTAGCTGTGTTGGTTTAGACAGCATTAATAGGTCAATTTCAGCCACAGAAAAACACCCATGCATTTCTTCTACATTTTGCTACAGTATAGCATTTAAATAGGCAAAAGAAACAACAACAACAAAAAAAGATTTACATCGCTAATTAGGAACAGATTACAGATAAAAAGTTATGGAAATTTTGAGAAGAACGCATCCTTTGAAGTGCAGAGACAGAAAACAGCCAAACAGGAGCTTTTTTTGGACCAACACATTTTTTTTTATTTGTCTTCCTTCCATGAGAGCTGATAATGATCATTTGATAAAGATAACTCTGCTATTGTGATGTACAGTAGGGCACAAAAACAGGGGTTTACACATCTGAGAGAGACTGATGCTAGAAAGTACAATAAGCACTGCTCAAACATTGTGTTATGTGGTGTTTATGCGGATTTGATCCAAAAATACAGACTTGAAAGACATAAAACAAAGTCTGAGTAGAGACAACAGAAAATGTTTAATTGCTTATCAAAGTTACTTCATAGTTTGAAACCAAGAGAGCTAATCAGTTCCCATGGGAAAAGTGTCTTTGGTGATTTGAGAAAGTGGTGCACACTCCAGAAAAGCATTCTCCAATGGAGAGTGCATAAATGTCAACTTTCTATTAATAGATAAATGTAAACCTGATAAATGCATCGTCTTGGCATAAAAACAGAGACCGTAGATGATAGTAAGGTAGATGTATCTTTTTGAGGAACATAAATTCAGCTTGATTTTTTTTCTTTCATATATAATTAGGCAATAAATGTTTTCAGATGAACCATAAATAAATTTAACAGCCAACCATTAATGAGTCTTGACATTTGTTCATGAGTGGTATGTGTTAGATTGGGTTTTCTCCAGCTTATGGTGCAAAGTCCAAATTAAGAAAGAAACAAGAAACAAGGAAAGGAAATTTATTCAGTGGATGCTGGGCTGTTGCGGTTTATAAAAGACAATGTTCTAGCTCTGTCTGTGAATCACTGTGTTTTTCTTTGTTTGTTTTTAGAAAAGGCACATAAAATCCAGTACTTTTATCTTTTTATATGGCTATTAAAGCTTGCCCCATAGCTACATTACAGCGTGTCACTGAGCAAAGCATTAGCAGAGTTTCTTTGTTGACATATTGATTCATGATTTATGAGAAGGCAGTATTCAATTTCGTTTACCAGGCCAGGAAGCAAGTTATATGTACTAAGTTTGATTACTTATTGTATAATGCAATGATATGTCTGCAGTTGGAGCATCATATATATGGACCAACATGCTGGGCTTTACACAGACACACATGCATCCAGTGGTTATGTTGGTGGTGGGGCTTGCCATATGCTCTTCTTTAAATTATATGAATATGTTTCTTTTTCCACTTTGTTTGCTTCATCATTTAGACAGTGGCTTCTTATTTTACTGTAATGTCAGCTATTCACTGCATTATTTAAGCTTGCATCTTGCAATTACTCGTTGGGAATACTGAACCCCAGTAATAATGAGAAAGTATGTGTGAAGTTTGTTATACCAGACGAAGATTGCATGTCTGGCCTGGTGACTTTCCTCAACCTTGAGAATGCATGCAATCAGTGCAGTCAGTACATCAGCACTGTTATCAGTTCTTTGCCTCTAATAAATGTAACATAAAACTAAAGCATATCTGTTATTTATGTGGTTAAGATTGCAAAGGAGCAACTGAGATGGCAAAAACCATTACACATTGATTTTACAAGTCGCTCACGTTGTCTTCTGGGATCAATGATATCTGCAGTAGACGGTATAAAATTACAATTCAAGATTATAGATTGTTTAAACTAAATGACTGCTGTAGTTGATTTGTAAGTTCACTTTTTTAAAGCATTGTGAATTCTGAGGATGATATTGCATATATTTTATGTCTTTTTATGTTATATATATATATATATATATATATATATATATATATATATATATATAATAGAGAATGGTACAGGTTAAAGTGAAGGCATTTAATATTTTGGTTGTCTTTGGGGAGGTGTAGGTCAATTTAACAAGCAGCAAGCATGCTCAGGGTATGATGTGAAGTTGTCCTGAAGCAATACTGACTGTGTAAGCAGAGGCTATTTATGCATGTGCTGTGCAGTGGTGCAGGAAACAAGAAGATGCTGTTTTTTTTTTCCTGTTGCACTCCACTCAAGGCAACACTCCACACAATTGCTGCCAAATCTCTGCCAAACTGAATAATTCAATCATCCCCCATAGCTGCAGTGGTCTATCTACCTTTGTGTGTGCAACAATCAAATCAGTGTGGAAGCCTGCCGTGTGGTTCTTTCTGAGACATTGAGTAGCTCCACAGCCCGGAGATTGTTTTCATTGAAAACAATTCTGTTGATTAAACGAGGTGTGACTGTGGAGTAGGCATCTGAAGAACATCGATTGCTTGTACAATTGTTTATTCCTTGTTAAAAGTGTGATCTTAAACAGTGGACGCCGTTAGTGTGCAAGGAGCATATGGTTGGCTGCTGTGCCCTTAAGACAGTTAGTGTGCCTCTGTATTTCCAAAAATATCCCAGGTAAAGGAATCCATTGTGATCTCTTGTGTGGGCTTAATAATGCCTTTTGATTAATGATCACATAAAATTCTTAAATCATAGTTTCGGGTGGGTTAGCACAGCTTTATCAGGACCTGATTTATATTATTATATTTTGCTGCATTTTATCTTTTGTGAATGTACATTACTTCATGCAGATAAATGATCTTTACAAAATTTTTCAACAGATAGCAACCTTCCCATTTTCCTTATCCCACAATTCTTTGAGGTACTCACGTGGATTCAAGCTTTGCTTCGCCCATGTCCACTTAGCTCTAATTCCCCCGAAAAAGAATAGAGTACTGTAAAGATTAGGCAAAATTTAAAATTCCTCATCTGTTTTATATGTTTGAGTTTTTTTTCTTTATCAGTTTTTGCTACCTGGGCATTAGTGGTGCACTACATGTCGTGGACATCTGTAAAAAAAATAATAGTCACATAAAGGCTGTTTGAGTTTATTTTAGTTCCTCATTACCAGCCACAGCAGTGCCCTGATACAGAGTAAAATCAAAAGTGCTGGAATCATTTCATCTCATTTGGTGTAATTTAACTACAAGAAATTTATTCCTCAAAAAAAGTTGGAGTCAAATGTCATATTCTGCAAGCAACTTCACACAATACTGATTTCAAAAGACAGAAAATATGATTCGCAGCAGTGAGTGGAGTTTTCCCTGCATCCTCTGTCACAGAGGATGTGACTGTGGACAGTGGTTTAAGTAAATTGGGTTCTAATTTGCCACTGATATTATCTGGTACATGGTCATTAGTGTTACTGTTCCTCAGCTGCTTTTAGTGTTAATTGTAGTTTACTGTTGCTGGCTTTTTCTTGTTTGTTTGTTTGTTTTTGTCAATGCAATAATGTATGGCCATGCAGTCTGGGAAGTGTGTAGCTTGTGTTGGTTGATGGGGCAGGTGTGATCATTGGTGTTGGTGTCATCCCATCGTGAGACAATCAATAGTTTTACTTTTTTTAAAGCATACAGTAGAATACCTGCATGCCAATCTATTGTGCTATTTCATTGCCACTTCCCACTATGGATCACTGTTTAACAGTACATGTGATGCTGTCAAAATTGTGCAAAGCAGATATTCTTTTCTGAAATGTAGCTGGGTTGCTTGACTGATGGCATGAAATGACTGGTGATATGCAAATCAGGGTTCAGCTGTCTGGATCTGAACACTACTCTTTTTGAAAGAGACTAACAATACTTCATGTGACAAAAACAACCACTCCTAGAAATAATGTCTTCACTCAAGAGAATTAGTCAGTGTTAAGGATGTTGTCATGACAAGATGCATGCATGTTTGCAAGCTGAAGCCAGACTAGAAGGCGGCAACTTAAAGACAATGTCCAAGGAAGGCTATGTCTGTCCTCTCCTTAATCCTGGTAATCCTCGTGCAGAATTCTTGATTTGCTTTTGTAAAAGAGATTGGGAGATGATAAGATGCTCGTCCGCCTCCTTAGAATAGCTGGTAATCTGGTTTGAACAGAGGAATCAGGGGGTATTTAGCCTGCCTTAACATTTGCCCAAGCAGATGGCGCTGACGGGGGAAGGCACAACCTTAACCTTCATCCTCCTCCCTCTCTGCTTGGTCTACTTTGAGGGAAAAAAAGAACAGTGGGATGATAATCAATGTTGTTTATTTTGCTGCTTGACTCTTTAAGTACTTTCAGCCAGATTATAGGCTTTTGCAAGGGATAATCAGGAGACCGCAGACAATTGCTTTTTTCCCATCCTGACAGTATCCCCCCACGAATGCGTAAAGAAGGCGATTTAAAGTAGATGCCAACTCTTAATTCCTGATTAGTCCCATTGCAAACCCTGTTAAAATTAACTGGACACTGCGCTAATCACTGCATTTTGAACACTTGCTGTTCTGGTGCAGTGGACATACCATATCCAGTAAGTAAGACGACTTCCCACAAGTAATATATCCATTAACACTTCCTTTTGAGGCTGTGTCTTCCTCAGTGTGATGACACACAAACGCACTACGAACCCCCAAAAAGTTCTTGAGGGTAATTGTAACACTTCAGGACTTAACCACTAGTGTGGTGACATATTGTAAAAAGAGACAGAGACAAGCCAACATCCAATCAAAGTTTTAAGGTAATAAAAAAAAAAGAAGAAAGAAGTTGCTCTTATTTTAACAACCAATACTGAAAATATACTAAAAATTGTATGTATACCATTTAACTGTCAAAAAAAGGAAAAAATAGAAACTTTTTTTTTGGCTTTTGAACTGCAATATCTTAAATAGCATTCATGTAAGCTGTAAGCATGACAGTATGTAAGCCATTAAGTCATTTATATTGGTTGCCTAAGTCTACCTCTCTAAACTTAATACCTTCAGCAATCTTCTCAGCTTGGACTGGACACCTGCAACAAAAGCATTTGAACAAATGAGATCAGCCCATTGAGTAATTAGAACTGTGCACGGCATATGTGAGTGGAAGGACCATTTAACTAAAGCATTTGTTGCATCCATTTTTTTCTTTGTCTCTGCAGTTGTGTGCTATAACAGGATATTGTGCATAGCTGTCAGGCTCTTTCTGGGGTAGAAGCACAAAAGACAAGCAGCCCAGAATGCATCCTACTCAAACATGTACACGGTGCAAAGTTAATCCACATATACACAATGACATGCTGATTGTCTTTGTGTGCTCTCACTTCATCCAGAAACAAGCAAAAGAGTCAAGCGCTCTTGAGCAAGCCTTTTGAGGGGAACGGTCATTTTCAAAACAATTTGCATGAGACACACAAACATTATACATTGTAATTGCACCTATCAGCACAGCTTGATGTCTTTGTGCGATACTTGCTGTAATTGATGCAGTTATTGCATTTGTTTCTTCTTGTCTGTGCTGTGCTATTTAAGTGCTTCCTCGTAATAAAAATTTATTCAATGTGATGTGCTTGAAAGCTGATGTCAGCAACGAGGTTTGTACAGAACCATTAACAGAGCATGTTAGATGGTGAACCACATAAAGCTAATGCTAGGCTGTGGTAACACACATCATGCAGCTCATACTAATTGCTTGGACCTTTACTTGTACCAGTGTTAAGATGTCGCTGGCTCGTTGAGGTTCACAAAAACAAAACAGAACATATCAGTGCCTTTAAATAACTTTTTGATGCAATGCCTTCAGAAACAGCTTTTATTACGCCGCAACTAGCACTGAAAACTTTAGCTCCAGTACTTGGAAACATATGCCACAATAAGAAAAGGAAAGAGACCAACATCTTGGATAACAGAATCAAGGAAAAGTCTTCTTTAGTAATGTGTAAGAAAGTCACAGATTAGCGGAAAGAATTTCAATGCATTCAGTATTCAAAAACAGCAGCAAGCCATTCCCAAGATCAGTCATACTATTTCATAGTATTCTGACAGTGTTTGCAGAAGAGGTCTGTATTTTTTGAATGGCAAGAGACTCATTATGAAATGATAAGACTTCATGTCAGACACTTGTGCTTCTCACTCACCCTTTAAGATAAAACTGCTGTTAAGATTATGTTATAATTGTAACTAAAAAATAAGTATAACAGAAAGCTTTTACTCTATTTGCATTTTGTGCTGGTAGGATAATTCAGCTTCTCTTTAATAGGTAGCTGCCTATGAAACCAATAGGTAGGAGTTTGGACACAGATTTGAACAATGTCATTCTCCTTTAAACAGTTCTTTTAAATATATCCTTATCAGGATATATCCTTTTCAGGGTCACGGGGGGGGGGGGGCTGGAGCCTACGGGAGGCAGGGTACACTGTGGACAGATCACCAGTCTGTCACTAACACATAGACACAGACAACCATTCACGCCTATGTGCAATTTAAAGTTTCCAGTTAATCCATCCCCACTAACTGCATGTCTTTGGACTGTGGGAGGAAGCCAGAGTACCTGGAGAAAACCCACACAAACACGGGGAGAACATGCAAACTCCACACAGAAATGCTTGCCTTAATATATTTAATTCATAATACCTTATGTATGCAAATAATACAATACTCATCTTACAGAATTTCCACAATATATCTTTTTATATACACTTTTCAGCAAAAGAAATGGAATGGTACAACTTAGATTACCTGTAATCCACACATATAGATATGCACTGCCTGTGATGGATCAGACATGGGTGCCAACCCAGAAATAATGGACAACACTTCAATGACTTCAGTGAATTGTGCCGACCTTTTTGTATTGTGTGGATGATTGTGCGATGCTCCCTCAGATAATGACTGTGCCCTACTTTGACTTTGAGGCAATGACCTGAAATAAGGCACACAAGTGAAATCTGAGTCTCGATGAACCTGGAAGTGATTAAGGTCACCCAGACACACCACATTTGTTTGCCCGGTGACTCACATCAGCCGATGTCTGCAAATCATTTGGGAGTGCATTGTGGGAATCCTTTCCAATGCAAACAGTGACCATGTATAGCAAGCTTAGGAAGAGTTTCAGAATGATTGGTACAGTGTGAAGGAAGTCCATTCTAAGTTCAACTCTATAAATATACAAGTTTGGTTTTTTTGTTTTCAGAGCACCACTTTCTGAATGAAAGGTTTTTTTTTTTCTGAAAACTACAGTTTGTGACATACTTTTTAGAATGTCCAACAATACGAGCAATATGATGAGAGTGTAATCAAAGCATGCAGCATGCAGTGACTCATGAGTATAGTATTGCTATGCATTAGATCTGGACACTGACTAGACAAAGGGAGACTTACTTACTCACAAAAGTTAAAACGGGCTCTATTAGTGCAAGTGCACAGCAAAGTACAGTGGCAGTGAGTCAATGAAAGTTTTTTAGGAATATAAAAATACATCCAAGTACTTAAGTATGCATCACATACAGGGGAAGTAAAACATCAAGCAAATGAAGACATCACAAAAGATGATGCAATACTGAATCCTGCATTCATCTCAAGTTAACTCTATTCAGCGCCTTGATACATTATTTAACAAAGTGACTGAAAAGGCTGAGTTCCTGACTCCAAGTCTCACTAACATGATGCACATATGACTTTGGGGAAAACATGGATAACATGAGATCATGTCTGCCTTGTGAGGGAAGGGTGCACTGCGTGGATCTCTGGGTTGTTTTTGTGCCTTGCTATTCTGCTGGGGATCAGTAAACAGCTTCTTGCAACAGCCATGATAAAAAAAAACTACTCTTCCTCTGCTGTGTATGTAAATCAGAGTAGGGGGATGTAATGAAATAATGAATTCTCCCTATTTTTCTCTTTTTTACAAGAGGGACTTATGGGACTCACTATATTTAGATACAACAAAGAGATTGCCAGGGGTGTCCAGTCTCTCTGGTTAAGTTGTGGAGTTTTAGCCAACTTGTCAATGAAGAACTGCTTACTTCAATGCTTAAAGACATGCTGGGTAAAAATGTCTCCCCCCAGACAATTTCAATTAAGCCTCCGTGAGGCTCAAAGAATGGGTGTGTCAATAGATGGTAATTTTTTTCCACTTTAATAGATTACGGACATTATCAGTAAGATCAAGGGAGTTGATTTTGAGTTATGTGCAGTGTGCATTTTATTGGCTACATGCATATAGCAAGCCTGTAAGATGACCCGCCCTGGCAGCAAGAATTGCTTTGTCACTCAGACAAATACGGCAGATGAATGCTCAGCATGATGCTGGGTTATTTGTCATCTGGTGTTCTCTTTCTAATGGGTTTACTGTTGATGATCCAGGTCAGAGAAGGACGAAGCACTCCACACCAGAAGTTATAACAGAATCTTAACAAAGATCACTCGATAGATCCTAAACTCTCAACTTTTTAAACTCCATAGTTTAACTGTTTTATTATTCCCACTGTACTTGTGAACTTAACCTCCACCAGAACATAATTCTTTTACCTTTAATATCCATTCCAAACTGCTTGGGGTTTTTCTCTTTAGTAACACGGGGTCTTTACCTTAAAATATAAAGCGTCTTGATGGAATATATATATATAAGGACATTAAATTCAATTCAATTTTATTTATACAGCGCCAAATCACAACAACAGTCCCCTCAAGGCACTTTACATTGCAAAGTAGATCCCATAATAATACATACTAGCTTAGGACATGCAAAGCTGTGTATTTTGTAGTCACTAAGAGCTGCTTAACCATGATTTTATTTGACTGAAACTCTGTTAGGGATGTGGGTTTATCCCCATCATTTACTGTAACACCATTATCTCACATATTCTTAATGTAACATTTAACCTTGAAAATGTGATACTGCAGATGCAGAGAGACAGAATCTTTGCAAAGTCAGATATTTCCATCCTTACCAAGTAGGAAGGGGGAGTAATGCTGCCATGTTTGCCTTTTGGAGATAACACCTCAGAGGTCATTTGAATGACTTCTTGTAATGTGGGTCACATCAAACACGCTGAGAAACCAACTTCCTGAAATGTGAGATTTTTACTCTTTTGCATTTTTTTTTTTACTATCATTATATTATTATATAGCTGTGACTGGTGGAGTGCAATGCCACACATATGGGGCTGGGTGATAACACAAGAGCCTTTACACATCAGGTTTGTTCAATATTAAAGTTATAGAGACTTCCCGTTATCCCTCCATTAGATTTCTCATAAAAAATATTTTATGTTACAGAAATGGAGCCCATAATCGTATCCTTAACATTCAGGATTACAATTCCTCCAAAACTAACTGTCCTTGACTACTTTAAAGGAAAACATGAAAGGCAGTGCATGTCAAGACACACATTCCCCAGCAACGTGAAGATTCTTGGCTCTTATCTGTTTGATTTTGCACTTAGGGATTTTTTTCTTCATCTTTTCTCTTCAAACATCAAGTGCCAAAGTCATTTACATGTGCTAGGGGCAACCAGAGTTAAAACACAGACATACAACTTACTGCTGTCTAGAGGCAGTGTGTGAAGAAAATAAGGAAGTTGTAAGGGATAGGTAAAATAAGGTAGCAGAGGAAGAGTAAAATGAAAGGAAGGCGAGAGGGAAGGGAGGAGAAAGAGAATGAGAGAAATGAGGACAGTAGGAGGTGAGAGCAGTGAAACACAGAGAGGGTAATTCAATTTGACTAAAACTCTGTCGCTTCATACAACAGGGGGATTGGCCTAACCACCAAAATGAATTAAAATTCATGAACTTTTGAAGAGAGAGCTGCCAGCAGGATGTGTAGAGGATGAGACACATTTAAAGCAGATATTATTTTTTTCTAATTACAAATAAATGAAGCTATTAGTTTACCTTAAATTAAAAGCAGAAGGGTTCCCTAAGAGATATCTGATCCCATGTGTAAGTCATTTAAGACTGATTGGGCCCGTGTTGAGCTATATAAGTCTCTGTGAAAGTATCTGTCTATGTGCAAAATACCTTTTGGTTATAAAGGAGTGAAACTTTTAGCTTGTTAGCAATTCCATCCTCTATATAATATAATCTTATACAGGGTAATACATGTCTACATAGTGGAATTTGGCATAAACAGAACACACACAGCCGATTATTTGTAATGCTTCCCAAACCAGACAATCAAAAGAAAATCCAGTGTTTGACTTTGATCCATGCACAATATAAATAACTAATTTATCAATTGTGCTTAAAGAGGCATACAATGGGCAGAACAGAGAACATTGTGTAGCCGGGATAATCCCTTAGAAGATTTATCCTGACGTTGCCTTGAGGGGAATAGTGGGAGCAAGAAGCAGATCCTATTCCCTCACTCTCTGTCTCTCTATCTCTGTTTCTCTGGATACATAGCCACTATCTCAGCTCCTGATCAGCTCTATTTAGTTATATTGCATTGTGTTCTTTGATATTCCAGTTAATCCGTCAAGTGAAGAGATTTAAGCTAAGATTACAATGATTCAATGAACTTTTGATTACTTGTGTCTGTAGCCCTATGGCATTTTGTTGATGCGCTGTACATGCGTTCATATGTATTTGTGTTTGCCCGTATGTGTTAAGTGTGGGCGACGTTGACTGTTCCGAGTTATAGTAGCAAGAGGATTGCAATGATGCATTGATGGTCTGAAGCTAGACAGCTTCTCCCAGCGTACTCCGGGGTTATAGTAGGTGGTTCTAAATGTGAATAGTACAGCACATACATATTGTCTGAGAGTTTAATTTAGCTTAAGAGTTGTTTTTTTTTAAATTCTAATTATTGTTTTTTATTCCAATTGTCTAGATGGCTATGTAAAGATGAAATCATAGGCTTCCACTTTATGACTACCCAAGCTGTCCAAATTTAGTATGCAAGCTTTAATCCAAGGTGAGTTATCATGCCTGGGAACCACACAAACAAGCCAGCATAGGTTTGGATAACATCTGTTTTCAGTTTTCTATCAGTTGCAGCATTCTGTATGTGCAATTACTTGAACCAATCACATGCAAAAGCTTTTTCAATCTGGCTCCTTGAGTGCTGTCACTAGTTATTACAGTGTGTGCTGTTTAGCAAAAGTGCTTTTGCAGTTTGAAGAGCATCCCAAGATATTAGTGGCATCTAATTGCATTACCTGGAGGAGACTGATGGCGCCAGTTAAAATGGCTGGAACCTTCTCAGACTGTGTTGAGGGCAAGTGCTTCTTTACAAGTTATACTGCATGTTTCTGACTGGAATCTTTTGTCGACTAAGTGATATTCTGACAGCTTCAAGCCTCCACTCGCCGCACCAAATACCCTTATTCCCTCAGCAATCATACATCTTATCATTAATCCACTTTCATCCATGTGAAACTAAAACAATGACAGAATGATAATGGCAGCTAATGCAGCCAAATTTTGATTGCACAAGTCAGTTTTGTTCTCATTAACTTATTCTGAATTGATTCATGCATTCATGCTTGTTTACCTAGCAATGGTGTAAAATGTCCCTGCAGTGCAATCCATATTCAAGCAGGCCAGCTGTGAGTCTTGCTGCAGCACTTGTCCATTTAAGCTCCAAAAAAGCCAGATTGGTTTCTTGGCTTTTCATCATTCGATTGCTTCTAAATAACCCTTGATCAAATCTTTACATCATTTCAACAATCCATTACACTGCTGACATTTTTCATGCATAATGTGCATAATAGAGATCTCCAAGTGGCTTCTCTTTGGCAAGGTGACAAAAATGCCTTTTTAAAATGTAGACTTTCCATAAGAATACAAAAAAAAAAAGTCATCTTGTGGGCAGCTCAACATCATTTTCCAAAGGAGCCACAGGCAAATTTTTATGACTGAGAAGACAATAAGGTGAAAACTGCCGAGTGACCCTCATGGGATGTGTCTCTAGCCCCTTCTGTCTTCCACTTCTAGATTTAGAAGGGACTGGAGGGGTTTTTAATGCACAGTCCTCACATAGTCCGGTGGGACTCTCATCTTGGGGATAGCATGCCAGTTTTATAGAGCAGGGAGTGGCAGTGGAGAGAGACAAGGGTCCTTAGAGACGCCTGGATGTTTTCCATATTAAACTGAAGAGAACAAGACTTAAGATCTCACTAGTGAAATGACTCATTTTCAATGTGAAAAAGCCAGTTAAATGATATGGAAATTAGCATAATTATGGAAACTGTGACATATCTAGGTCTGTTGTTGGGCTGAGATTTTATCCCACTTATACTATCCCACTCCCTCTCTTACTCTCTTTTTTCACTTCTACCCCACCTACACGTTCCTCTAATCATTTCCCACCCTCACTTTTCCCCTGGACCCTCTTTGCACCACCACCCTTCTAACTAATTCCCCAACCTCTAACTCCCCATTTTCTCTCACTCACTTCCTACAGAGAGTAAAATATCCATGGGCAGTTTAATCACATTAATATGAGCAAAGGATGTAAGGTAATAAATCGCTTCTTTCTTTCAATGAGCCATAAGAGGTGGCGATAAAAACAACTTTTCTGTTGTTGTGCGCTTTTGCCTTGCAATGTGAAAAGAAGCTGTGTTTGAAGTTCAAATTAGTCTTCAGGGAGTCCCACCTATTGGGATTGTTAACCTTTAGCCATTCAGCCATAAAACAAGTGAGTTCCATTAAAATACATAATGCATGAAGTGCGGAGATTGCATGCCATTGATCAGCACTTGAATAAATTGAGTTGAAATCCTATTAACATAACCAGTTACACATAAAGTGAGATGAATAAAGTGCACTATAACACCTGCAAAAATTAGCTACCATCAGCCACAGTTTGTGATGGTTGAGGTGGTCAGGCTAACTGAAGCTAATTTAAAAATAAATTGTAATGAGCTATAATTCCAGCTATTTGGGCCGTGAGATGCTGGTATTTTAGTCACAGTTTGTTTTTGGTTTTCTGGTCTTTTTTTTTTAACATATTAGTCTGGATTGAAATGTCCTTTTTCTATACAGTACATACTCAGAGATCAGGCTAAGACCCTTTCTTCGATTTAATTCTAAAAAATGATTTCGCTGTATCACAACAGCAGAAGTTCACTTCGAGCAAGTAACACCATTTCATTCTTTTTCACCTTTTGCTCTCTGTGTAACTAGAAAGTGTTAATGTTTCGTTGTTGTTTATTGTTTGTTCTTTTGGCTGGGTATGAAAAGTTGCCATGAGATATGCACAAGAGCTGTTTAGCTCGGTGGCCTCCAAGGCAGCTTTGACTCATGGCGCCTGGCTGCTTCAGATGTGCTAACAAAGATTCCTCCCCCTTCCTCCCCCCGACAACCAAACGACACTCTTTAAAGCATGAGCAAGTTCCTCCTTTTAACACAATTAAGAGATGGCTTGTCATCTTGACAGGTTGCCTTCATCTCCTTAAATCCATGCATGCTACAGCAAAAAGTCTTTATGGAACTAAAACACCATATGATTTTTTTCACCATTTTTCTTTTCATGTCTCAGACTCCCTGTCCCTCTTGTATTAGGAATAATTGGGCCAATTAATTCAGGTGGATGCCCATTACGCCATATGTGTTTTCAGATTAAATGCGGAAAAGGCTCTGTCACCTGACCCCATGCAGACTGGGAGATGACCCAAATTGAAGCATGTTTCCGCCCACCCAAAGCTCCCCCTTCCCTCCCAAATTTCCCCTCCGACACCCGACATCCCGACGTCCCCACCCCCCTTCCGGTGCCATGCCAGCATCTGAACAACAATGCCAGAGAATGCCTGCCAATGGTGGCAGCTCCTTAATGAAATAGTAATTGTGACTGTGACTTGCATGCATCAGTTGCTTTCCTGTTCTGTTCTGTTTCATTGCACAATACAGACAGGAGTCTACTGAGTTCCAGCTTTGTAATTTCATTAATGCTCAGTGTTGCACCTCTGCGTATGGTTGGTTCTCATTACTACTTTACATTAGCTGTGATTGCATTGCCTTATTCTTTGAAGACTTAATATTTTAAGACAAGCAGTTTGCATATAAAGTCTACCGCAGAGTCTACAACATGTGTCTGTAGAAATGCTTTTCATAGAGTTACAAAAAATAAAGTGTGAAATAAAGTGTGGTATGCAAGAAGCAAGATTGAATATTGCCTAAAAATTGGCACAGCAAGTTTTTTGTGGCATGGTGGTGGTAACAGCTATTCAGAGAGACACGAGAGCATGGAAATATTTAAGATCAATATATCTTTGATTTTACCGGGGGTCTATAACGGGCCTCCAATTGTACGCTTCATTACTGGACACAGGGGCCTAGAGTACTGACCAATCCCACCTAATGAAAACAAATGTACTTGCAACCTGAAGAAAAGAAACACACTACACTGCAGTTAACATTCCGCTGTCATTTTGTATGAGAACTGTGGCTGTAGTATATCCTGAACGGCAGACCTAGCAACTCAAGTGTGTCATTATGTGTGGGCAGGGAGAAGGAAAGCCAAAAAGTACTCTAATTGCAGACTTCTGCTGAAACTAAAAAACTGATTCTATCTGTCTATCTATCTACCTGCTATTCTTACAGTATTAAAATATTCTTACATGCAGATGTTCATAAATGGTAGTGTCATTCATCAGAGCACAAATGAGATCAGGACTATTATTTCCAAAGTGCCCATGCTGATCTAACATCAGTTTTAGCTTCAGATCATGTTGAAAATGGAAGAAAAACAAGGACATATTTAGTGATCCTAGTTCAGCGTACTTTCTCTGAGGTGTTTGATGAGAGCAGCTCCAGATTAGATTAGAGGCCTTACACTGATGAAGGTAATCCATCATCTTGTAAGCAGCAAAAAAATTATGACAATTTAGTTCCAGCAAGTCTGTCATAAGCTCTTAGCTTTTAGTTTCTAGCGTTGCATAACTACAAACAGAATAAAGAAGTACAAATGAAGGCTGGTGGGTCGACATGTTTTATAAAACTTAGGGGATTTTGATTTGTGACCATGACAGAGATTGAAAATACATCATACGCTGAAAGTACCTCTTTTCTATTTCCTGCTTTTTGTTTCTCTGTTTCACCTTTTGCCTTACCACTGCAGGCAAAACAAAATGCGTGCCGCTTCCATTTCATCTGCTAAACTTGGAGATAAAACACGTATAAAACTGGATTTTTTTTTTTTAATGTTTCACCACTTTATTCCAGTTTGTGAGACGACAACGTCTTTGAACTTGATTTCCCCCCCCAACGGTGCAAGTACTGTGTAGCCCATGAAGTAAGCCTTCTTACTGGGCACTGAGGGAATGAGCTGATCAGCCTCTCAACACAAATCTTTTGTTTTTGTTATTCATGTCATATTTCTGTCAGGTGTGGCAGCTCATCAAGCTGAAATAATGAGGCCACATTCCATGATTAGTGACAGAACTCTTTAGATATTTATGTGACAGTAAACTGTTTTCTTCGTCAGACAGTTGGTTCTTGTCATTATTTCACCAAGGATCCTATTTTTTTAATTATTATTATTATTTGTGTTGCTCACAAGCAGAGGTATTTCTCACCACAACACTCCTTTTTTTTTAAAGTGCTTCTGCTGTTTTTTTGTTTTTTTTTGTAGAACTACAATACCCCCTCTCCCCGTCTCCCATAAATAATTAAATAAATAAATAAATGTATACTGTAGGTTGAAGTCATAAATCCAGAAACCACTTTATAAGTGGGCGTATTAATTTAATTGAGGCAGAATCTGTTTTGTGACATGATAGATTAATGTGGGTGGAGAGTATTAGCGGCTTAGGAGTTTAAATGTTTATGCATTTTTTGTTTTTATAATTCCTAATACCCATTAAGTGACATTAAATAATGTAATTTGAATAGCAATTTAAGTATTCCAGGATGACGTTTTACTTTTCTCCCGCGGCACAGCCATAGCACAAGGTGTTTACTGCTTGAAAAACAATACCTGTATATCTCTGACACAGCACCATAATTATGCTTCATGCTGTTCTGAATTAGACTGAAAGTATGATACTGATAAAGATGATTAGTGAGTGTCTCAAATATATCACAAATGGCGTGATAAGAAAAGCCAAGCCACATATTTATTCAAGTGAATCCAAAAAAAAAAAAAAAAAAAAAGGAGGGATGG
>VVHJ01038727.1:64049-74627 GCA_015107715.1 Tylochromis polylepis
AGAAAAACCAAAAAAAAAAAAAAAAAAAGTGCAGGTTTTGGATGAACTCTTTGTATGCTGCCTGCACAGACAACAGCTTGACAGTTGGTTTCAAAGAACATCTCAGCACCTGAAGGGAGGTGTGCAAGGAAGGGGAGAATCACAAAAGTGGTTCAGTCATGCACATCACACTGTTCTTGTTTTTATTAATTCCCACTGTACATCTCTACAGCACTTAAAACAGACTTTAGCTAGCACCCTCTAACTCGCATCAAAGTCAGCACTTGTTTATTGTGTCAACTTTAGTAATAGACATTTGCCCAAACAACTGACAGTAACATTCCTTATGCAAATAGGCAAGAGTGAATTTTCATTGTTCTCAGTGTAGGGTGGTACTGGTTTCGCATCAGTTTACAGGTGAAAGAAAAGAGATTCACTGGGTGACTTAAAATCTGAAAACTGTGACTGCATATACAGTAAATGCTATAGAACAAAACCATTCTTGCCCACTCAGATGTTTGTTTGGATAGATTTTCTTTAGTCATAATAACTTGCTTTGCTGTTTTACAACACTTTGCAGCCAGGAATTTTCTTTATTGGTGACAACTCCTGTTTCAATAATAGCTGATTTGAAGCTGATCCCTTCATTTTGGCGCACATGACATATTAAAACTTAATTAACTCTCCGTCCGCCATAATGAGGAGTGTGATGTGTGAGTTGAGTGCCAATAAGGTGCAGTGGGGAGAGCTCGGCAAAGCACGGTGTGCAAAAAAAAAAAAAAAAAATCACACTAATTTAAATAATTGACATCATACATGCTGTGTTGAATAAATAATTAAATAAATAAATAACACCTCTGGATCATAGCTTGGGTTTCTCATTAGAAGGCAAACTGTGCAACTCCGTGCTCAGGAATGAAAGTCAAGTGAAGCAATTGCAATAATTACAGCAGCAAGAAAAAGTCTGTGCCTGTTGGGAAGGGTATAGGGGCTTCACGGAAGGCAATGAGGAGGGAGGCGCCGGCTGTCTACAGGTGCCTCTGATTAAGGGTAATCTGGCTAGCCCTCCCCTTTTTTATCTCTACAACAAGCCCTGCTGCTTCTGGGTGCCTTGAGCTCCGTAGCTGCCTGGCGTAATGAGCTCCAAAGCCACACAGTAGATGCCCTGCAGGACAGTCCCTACAGAGCTATAATGAGCACTCCAGTGTACCAATTCGTGCTCCCCACCAAGGGGCCCCAGAAGCCAGCCTTCATTCAGACATGGGTGGGCATGGCTTGTTCACCAAACCTTCAATAGCCACCTTTCACTTCAACTCCCTTTCTGAGGTAATGGCATCCAATCTGGATTTAGTGTGATGCCATTGCGTGTGTGGTGGGAGGGATGGCAACATCAAGATCGGGGTGTAAGGCAGAGGCGGCGATAGAGATTGAGCTGCTGCAAAAATAGAGAGGAGGCAGGACATCAGAATAGAGTGCCAGGTAAAGAGTGAGGACAGCTGAAGTAGCTGGGGATAGAAAAAAAGGTAAATGAAGGTAGAGGGATAGAGAGTACTGTAACTGACAGATGGAGTGAGTATAAGAGAAGAAGCGGAAGGTAAATTGTAAAATGAGGGAGCTGCCCAGTTAGATGGGAGACAGAGGGGTGGAGAGAAAGAGAGAGGAGTATCCTGGTATAATGAGGTCTATGGAGGAGGGTGGGTAAAGAGAGGAGGGGTGTCAGAGTCCAAGGTGAGATAGTGGAAGAGCAGGAGAGTGAGAGAGAGTGAAAGAGAAAGAGAGGCTCTTTTGCCAAACAGCGGTCCCTCTGTTGGTGCTGGGGTGTGTCTGTGTGTTTAAGAAACTGCACTGCTGTGCTTTTGCTCTCTTAAACAACCAGGAGGTGGGTGAGAGGATCGACGGGCCTGACCACAGAGCAGGGCTTTGAAGCTGCCTCACGCTGCGAGAAACTGTATTGGATTTAGAGAGACTGCCTTTCAAAATGAAAAAGCGGAGAATGAAAGACAAAAGAAATGAAAAACTAAAATATAGAAAATATTATAAGAGAATAAAAAGAAATATGCATTATGCATGAAGTATTCCTCATACATGCACTTTTGCTCATCTGCAGTTATCACTAAAAGATTAGCATAACAATTAATATTTTATAATGGCTTACATGCCAATAGCAAGATGGGGATGATGAACATGATGTGGGATTATTCGCCACCATTATGTGGTCATAAACAATTTTCAGGGCTAGGAAAGATTCTGTTTATTTTTCAAATTAGTTGTCTTTTGCATCAAAGCCTTGTATTTTCCTGCATTTTGCATTTGTGGATGTGTTTCTCTGTGCAAACGCCTGCGCGCGTGTGTGTGTTCTAAGATGTTTGTGAAGTCCACGAGTAAAAAGGCCCTCATCATCTTTCATCTGTGCTGCATTTATTCTACAGTAGCAGTGCAGCAGCTGTTGCAGCTATATTTTTTTTCTTTTTCCCCCCTCCACACGTATTTTGTATTACGTATAAAATCTTGTGCATCTTCAAATGGCACATTGTCAGATCACCAGTTGTACCTACTGGCAACTGAAAAGAATATGTTAACATTGTCTGAAGAAATACGCTTGGGAGGAGAGTAAGTGTACAGCATTGTATACAGATACACAATAGACACCGTCAAATGAGAAACTTTTATACTACAACAGCTACATCTGTATCAGAAAGGATTAGCATGGCGGGAAGGATTGGACAGTGTGTCTTATTTTAATTGCTGTGTATTTTAAATAAATTCCCATTGCTTTTCTTCTTGAATAGAACCTCTGTGGGGACAGAAACTGTCTTTTCTGAATACGGGTCCATATGGGAATAGGGATTACATTATTATTATTATCTTGTGAGGGATTAAGGATTTGTCTCATTCTGTCCCAGTGAGTAGTGTTACCCTGCAAAATACAACTAAATCACAACACAGTGTAACAAAATATATATACTTCTTTCTTTTTTTTAATAATAGCATGTTGTGCATGGAAAACCAGTAACATTTTTCTAAAAAAGATACTGAAATTAAAAATGACATTTGGGCTCAGTTTTCAATCCATCAAAGAGGACAGATCAGTAAAATTTCCAGTTATCTAAAGACACATTTTGACATTTTATTCTTGCTGTCATATTATTCTGTTTTACATCAATGCCTGTCATCCTATTGTTGGGAACATGTGATAAAGAGCAATGCCAAACACTGGAAGTGTCTATTTATATGCGTCTATATGAGAACTATGCAACACGTTTTAGCTTAAGAATGGAAAGAGTTCGCTTTCTACTGCACTTCTAAAATGTACACAAATTGGTATCATTACTTATTTTCACATGGGTCACTTGGCTCCAGTGCAGTATTAACCGAGAGGACACCAGAACAAAGCGCCGCCCACAGCCACAATTGACCTTTGGGGTTCTGATCTCTTAATGTGTTTCTCTGTGTTGGTGCTGATAAAGCTTTCCTTTGCTTCTGTCCAAATCTATAAAGGTTTTTTCAAAGATGCTGGCAATGCGAAGTGGGAGACACAAATACCCTCTCCATTCCATGGTCATAATCTCTGCCTCTGCCATCGATAGCTCTAATAGGTGTTTAGAAGGCCTTGTATGTGTCTCCATTTGATAGCCTGCTAATGGTTCGACATGTCATTCAGAGAAAGTGTTTTGTGTTGAGGGGGTGAGATGGAAGCAAGATCAGAATTCACCACAGGAGGCCTTGGTTGAACAACTGAAACATGTAATCAAAAGCAAAAAAAAATAAAAATAATAATAATAATAATAATTTATAGGCCCACCTGAAAAAGATGAAAAGATGTGCATTCATGCTCAAAACACCCAAGTTATTTTGTCATGGCTATCTGACAAATGATAGGACAGCCTCTTTTAAGCAAGTCCCTTTTAAATTATTGAATCTGCCAAACGAATCACTGCTACATTTAGTAACTGTAATTATGAACGCACCGCACAGCATAATACTGTTTTTTTGTGTATTTGAGAAGCCCGTGTGACCTTTAAAAAAGGTTAAAGCTAGTTCTCAAATATACACTTTGTACCATGTTAGATCTAAAAAGAGAGATGCTGGTGTTGGGATGTGATTAGCTTCAGTCTCAGTTGGGCTGCAGAGAATGGAATACATTAGTTGACTAGTAGATATGTGAATTATATAATATTAGATTGATGTGTCCAATTGGATTTAAATGACAGTTATATTGTGTCTAAATCATATTTAAAACTGAGTGTCATATTGGATTCAGAAGAGCAGACAATCTCCCATTGGAGTACCTGCCAAAAAATAGATGAATCTCTGAGTTAATTCTTAATCATTACTAAAATGGATTTTAAGGGTATCTGAAGTCTCGTGGTGCAGTTTTTAACATTTATCATTTTTTCTGTTGTTCATTAATTAAGAATTGGGTTTTTTTCCATTTTGATTTATAGGAAAAAGTGTAAAATAAAAAAAACAAAACAATGCTGGTCCTATAATAGTCATATTACATTTTACAGCAAAAATTAGTTAGGCAGAACACAGTAAACAATATATAAATATGAACTGTAAAAACAATATGACTTTTTGACATTCAACACCACCCTGGATTAATTATATCCTCTTTCCCAGAAAGAAATCCCATTCACAATACTTTCTGACTTGACTCTGCCTTTTACACCAGGCTTCAGCAGCCTGCTGCTGCTTGGCCACAGAAGTTCTCCACTGAGGTTTAACGCAACCAATGAGATTATTTATGCTTGCATAGCAGCTCTGTCTCTGAAAAAACATGTTTGTATTGCTAAAACCCCAATCTGCCTACATGTCCTGGTTCATGTGTGGCCGTGACTCCCCAGACTGAAGGTTTGGTCGAGGTCTCTCTTTCTGCTAGTAGTGTGGAACACATGCCTGGCACAACCAGTGCCATGGGGGGAATGGCACACAGCTGGTTTGATTGGACTCTGGCCTTAATCGCCCATGTCTCTGCCATCAGCGCTCAAGGAGCAGTAACACACATGTTAGCTGTGCTCATACAAGGGAAACTGATTGGAGCCTTCTTGATTTATTCCTAATCAAATACTGAATTGTGCCCAGACAGATAAAAGGCTGGTGTCGCTTTGCAAGTCTGGTATCAATGTCTAACAAGAAAGTTTGGGCTAGGTGTTCAATGCTACTTGTGGTCTCAGTTTTTAGGCAGATGAAGGGGACTGTTGTCAGAGAGCTGATTGTAGGGTGCAAAACACTGGGTGACAATCTGTGTGTCAAGATAAATACATCTGCTCCAGAGGAAATGCCATTAGCCATGCATATTTTAATCCTAAATAACTGTTATAAAAGGTTGCAAAACAAAAACACAAGGATCTGAAAGCTCAGTATTGAGCAGCTTAAAGAAGAGTAGACCGCTCATCTAAACAAGAGCATCTCGCCTGTAACTGATGAGACGTACAAGTTGGAGGTTTTCAAATCTTTTTTTTTTTTTAATTCTTGCTCCTCAGATGTACTGTTATGTATCATATTTATCATTCTGACCTCTTTTGTCAAACAGGAGTCAAATCAGAATGCTTTTTTAATAACACTTGCACTGAATAATATAACTTGCTAAGATGTTAAATATTGTCATTTATCAAAAAAGCCATTGCCTGACCATGAGAAGAAGTCAATAACAATGTGTAGCTAATGTAATTTTGAATACACTTAATGCTCTGCTTAGCCGACTAGAGAGGGGACTGCAGTAATAAATCGGTTGACTGTTGCTGATAAGCTTAACAGCAAAGCAGCATCCAAGCATTTGAATGAGAGCATTAATGGTTGTTTAAAACAGGAATAATGAAGTGACAACAGCAGTGTTGTGTTGCCTCTTGCTCTTGAGAGGAACGTCTGCCAGTAGAGGAAAATGGTGACTTGCTTACTTCTAAAGGACATCAGCAGAGAAGTAGTACTTCCAGTCATCAGAACTATAATTGCAAACAATAAAAACAAACAAGCAAATAAAAATAAAAAAAAAACAATGTGGCCTCATTTCAGCATTTCATTTAATTTGTGTCAACAGCTTCTCATGCATGCACACAAACTTAAAAGCGTACACGCAGGGAGACCACTCTTAATCTTTTTGACGCACACATGTGCATGCTCATGCACACTTGCTCATGAAATACACATAGAAGCTCATATGCAGTGCACAAACACAAAGCAAATGTCCTCACAAAGTAGATGAGCTCCATTCTGTGTCGAATCGAAAGCATCTGCAAAGCCAGTTGCTCTCGGCCGTGGAGGCGTGCATCAGCCGGCAGAGGCGCCTGCTTGGTGTCCCAGGGTGGCTCGCGTAACACTTGGCCTGCTCCCTAGCCACTGCCGGGATCAGAAAGGCCCACTGCTATCATCCGGGCGCTGGCAGCAGTGAGGCTAGGCTTAGAATGACAAATTGGTTTGAGGGAGTGAGTGAGGGAGAGAGCAAGCCAAGAAATATACTTTGAAGAGAGAAATGCATTCCGGGTTTAGACAAGCATGCCATATTATATGGTCAAGTGTACAAGTCTGACTCCTGCCATGTGGATTGATCGAGATCCCAAAGACACTTAAATGAGGCGAGGGTCTTTCATCATGACAATGCCAAAGAATTTATCTTAGAAAGTCACCCAAAATATGACTGGATTAGAGAGCTTTTCAGCATGCGGTCTCTCGTCTCATGGCCTCAATTTCCATTGAACTGCCCTTTTTCTGCAAAGTATTTGTAGCAACAATAGTTTTGTAGTATTTGCTTATGTTTCACAGTGTTAGAAAATGTACAAATTTCTAAACACACATTACAATATTTCTAACTTTATCCAAAGAGACCCAAATTATTGTGTAAATCGGGATGTTTACATACAGAAATGCATTTCAGATAATTGTAGAAATAATCTGAAAAAAATATATGTCGTGTAATATATGCTAATGTAATTTTCTCTGATGGATTATTGATTCAGAATGTATTACTTGCTTCATATTTCAACAAACTCATCATCGCCACCATCATCAGTGATTACAGCCAGTGAATAATGCTCTGTGCTTATGGTGTGGCAGAGTTATTCTTTTCAAATGGAACACGCAGGGAAAAATCGTGGTTAGCGAAATTTTATCTTCATTTTGGATTGAAGTAGCGCATGAACTGATACATAAACCTTTGTTTAGTCACTAAATATGGGATATATAATACATGGCATATATAGCGTATCACTATTATAAGTATCAACTTAAAAAATTGTGTTATGTGTCTGTTTTCTGTATGGAATTTCTGAAAACAAAATCTCCTAATGCAAAGTCATAGCAATAAAAACAATATTAAGCTTTTTCGGCGTATTTTAGATTATCAGAAACCCACATTCGGTGAAATCCGACTCTAGTTAATCCACAACAAAACTGCATTTGTAAAAAAAATCCTTTCTACCAGAGACTGTTCAAAAATTCCAAAATAAATGGGGAACGGTACAAGCATTGACACTGCCAAGCTGTTTAATGTTGAAGGTGCACAGCATTCTGCTTGACTTGAGGTGGATACAGTGTACGAACACTTTGCATATTCAAACAGGAAATACTTTATTTAATCGCATGCAATCAAATCTACAATTTAAATTTCACTTGACTGTATAAGGGATAATCTAATTAAACATTACCACAATTATTGGTCTTGGCCAATTGGATAACTGACTTATTTACTATTACGGTGTTCTGCTGTTTTAAGTAAGAGCTTGTTTTAAACAAGCAGCTTTGTAGGTTGTAATTACATTTTCTGCAGGCTTGTTGGCACCTTGGTCAAAGGCAAACTCCTGTGCGGACTCCCTCATGTAAATAAGACCCCCTTTCCTTGCCAAAGCAATCATGACATTGCACTGGTGTAATGCTAGGCCTGCAAATAAGCCATGTCAGAAGCATACACACAAGACACCGTATGTAACCCTCTTGAATTCCCTCTCTCAGCAAACTGCAGAGACGCACCATTTGGCATCTCTAGAATTTGGTTTGAGGTTGCAGAGTATTTTACTTTTGTTGTCAAATTGCTTTGCAAATGAGGCCCACTCTGGCACGATTTCAAAGAGCTTGTGCTATATGTGCACCTTCCTTCAGGCACCAGTTTCTGAACCTTCATCATTCTCTATGCATATGCACAGTACTGCACTAAGCTCACATGGAAGGCTAGATAAACATGCCAGGCTGGGAGGAAGATGGAAGGCAGTATGCTTATGTCTTGTCAGCCTGTCTGTATGTTGATTTTGTGTTGTTCAGCTTGACTGGCATAGTCTATCTAATAACATGGCAGGTAGACAGTACGAAAGCCTCGTAGGTTTCTACCCATTAAAATGATATTCAATCGTTTTTTTGATGGGCTTTTTTTGCCCGAAACCACGCCTTATAATGATTTAAGGTTCGAGCGCCATTCACATTGAAATGTTGTGTTGCTTGAAGCCACATCAAAATAATTGTTCTGATATGTTCAGTTTTTGACTTGGCAATGACATTAATAGGAGGTGATTGTACAATGAGGATAAAAAACATTTTTTGAGGTATGTTGACTAAATTTCAGCCATGGATCCCCTGGCTCACAATTATACATTTTTAGTCTGGGCATCATGGAACAGCCATTGCTTTGAGATACAAGTGTTGCACATATTGCGTGTCCTTTTGATTGCATGTCCAAGTCAGCCACTAAATAATAATGCAGGGATTGAAACACTGCAAAATAGCCCAAGGCTCAGAAATTGCTAATGAACATCAGCAGGGTGCAGCTGGGGTTGCACTGTGTGATAAAGGCATTGAAATCTTACTTCATGTTTCAAAGGCAAATAATTTGTGGTCGATTTCTTTATACTCCAAACATCTGTGTCACTGCCTCAAAAGTGGGGGGAGACATTAAATGTTAAATGTGTACAAAGGAAAACTATAGATGACTCACTAATACAAAATATATATTCCAACATGTCATAGTTTCAAGTGTTAACCAGACTTCAGCACTGGACATCTTTACGGCATATGTTTCTGTGGACTGATAAGCAGTGGAAGCATGATCTCTGTCATCACAATATTACAAATATGTGTTTTATACTTGTTACATTTTCTCCTTTCACTGCCTGTCAAGAACTATTCTCACTTTGCAGAGAACCAGCAAGCAAGGGGAAATCCGTGGAGAGGCAAAGAGACAGAAGGCAAGAAAAAGAGAATATATTTGGTGCTATGTGCTACAGATCAAAAACATGGCAGTCACATGATCAAAGGCATTTGATAATCCTTGAACTACAATGCTCCTTTAATCCTAGTGAGAGAACTATATTTTATTGGGGGAGGAGGGGTGAAACAATGTTGGGGTGACAAACAGAGCTGAAAAAACAGTAACTAGCTGGTAGAAATACAGTTTACTAAATGTGGCACAGTACTTTTGTGGGAGCTGGGGAAGAAAATAGTATAAAGCCTCCTTATGTGGGGAGAAAATGGAGGCTGAGTTGATGGGACTAGAAACACAAATGTGCCACAAGTCAGTGTCCACTCAGCACTGAATAGTGCTCTTGTTTTTTTTCGCTATACTTGTTGGGGAAGTTGGCTCGGTGAATGTGACTAGACTGCCTTATGCTACATCTGCCACACAGAAACAGAGTGCAAGCTACACAGGGTTTGGGCTAAGACTTCTCCCAATCAAGCTGAGTTCCTGGCTAGTTCATATATATATATAATTGGCTATATAATTGGATGGTTTATAAAATTACATTATGTAATCAAAAACAGACATTTTTAAACTATCCAACAAATTAAAATGGCAGAACAATAACATACCAAATGTCAAAATGTTGAAATTTATTTATTATTTATTTATTTTAATTCATTTTGAATTTTATATATGAATTTGACATGTTAAAAAGTTGTTAGACTTTTTAAAAAAAACTATGTAATACCTGCAATATTTGGGTGTAAAAGCAGCACCATCCCTATAGGGCCTGAAGTTTTTCACAACTTGCAAAATTGTCCACAAAAAATTGTAAAGAAATTTGAGCTTTGTTCAGGACTTAAAAAGGAATCGGGCAGAAAACACATACTGAATCGATGTGATCACTGAGTCATCAGGCACAACAGCTTTAGCAGCAAAGCTTTTTTAAAGCCTAAAGTGACATCCACACAGACAGCGATTCACTCATCCATATCACTTTGAAGTTAAGGTAGTTACAGACTCTGGTTGCCTAGGTAACCCTCTAATATATTTACTACCAGGTCACATGTCAATCAACAGTATCCTGCACTCTTAGTGGTAGTTGCTTCAATTGCTCACCGCAAAGCTGAGAAAAGTTGACTTTGCCCAGTTCGTGTCACCCCATGTTTTTTTTTTCTGGTCTCCAAATTGCTGTGAATCTCTTCATGTGTTAGTACAGCACAAATTTACTAACTTCCCAAACAGGTGCGCGGAGGTGCATATGGCTGCTGAGTGGACTTGGTCCTAGAAGGACTTTTTTACCCTACAATGCAAAATAAATAAAAAACGTTTTTTTTTTTTAATTTTCTCAGAAAGTGGTTTACCAAAACTTCAGGGTTTTTTTTTTTTTTTTTTTTTTTTTTTTTTTTCAGAGATTTTGTTTTTTTTTTTTAAAA
>VVHJ01038730.1:0-11164 GCA_015107715.1 Tylochromis polylepis
AGAGAAACTATAAATAGGAACAGGAAATGACACACAGACAGAGAGCATGATGGGAACCAGGAAACGGGGCAAGACAATACACACCTGCTCAACCACATGGACCTTGGGTAAGGCTTTTTAAATATTAAAGAGGTAAGTATTACTTAGGTTTTGTAGTGAATTCAGTGTATTCAGGTTTTGTAGTGAATGGGTAGAAGAAAATAATGTGTAGGAAATTTGATAGAAGGAAGTAGAAGAGAAACAATTTAACATAAACCAGTGACACACTCCGGGGCCTGATCAACCCTGGCAGGGCCTTCCTTGGATGAGGGTGTCTAGTGATAATGGGCGAAACACCCAATGAATCCAAGGTCCACTACTGATGATGTGTCAAATTTTAATACTAAATATTATATTCTAGATCAGAGTTTTAATCCCTAAACTTAAAAAGAACTTTTTGGTGGAGTGATTTGTGGGCCGAGGCACCCTGCGAGGCTGGGGCACGCGGCTGGTGAGGTGTCCTGCTGGTGGAGATCCCGGGCTGCCTTTTCTCATGGTAGTCATCCCTCAGGACATTATCCATTTGAAGCAATGCATTATCAGCTATTGTAACATCTAGTCCTTTTTATTTGAATGCAAAAGAGACCGATTAACTTAACGTACTCAGGAACACCATTTGATTTTTAGAGAAGTTCACATTTTGGAAAGTGCGTGGCTCAATACATGCATACAAGTGAAATCATCAAATTAATTTGAAGCCTTACGTATACAAGACAGGGTTTAAAAAGCTGTGGGTGGTAACAGTCATTTTAAGCTAGTCATATTTTGCTCAATCTGAGATACACTGCGTTCCTTACAAAGTGTGCAGTAGCAGCTTCATAAATGTTGCTGTTGATGCATTTTCCCTGACATCAGTTACATCCCCATTTGGCTAGAAAGCTTTTACAGATTAAAAGTGCCTTTTTTCTAGATAATGTTTTCTACCATTAGCTTTGTTGGTGAGAATATACTACGTGCTCCAGTGCTAGCTGGTTAACTGTAGCTTACATCTTTGCTAATGTCTTGTTGTGTGCTGTTCAAATAAATCTGTTGCAATGAGTGAGTGAGAGGATCCAAACAAGAGACAAAAGAAAATAACAAGAAAACTATACTAAGGCTAAAACAAAACAGGAACTGAAAATGGAGAATACTGATGAATATAAGAACATAAAACAACAGACCTGCAGAACCAAGAAACCAAGACCACCTAAAAATAAACATGAGCTCCAGACTTCAAAACCCTGGACCAGATCGGGGCTCATGACCAAAAAAATTAAAAATAAAAAAAAAATCACATTTTTGTAGGGATTTTCTAAAAGAGGACAACAGGTTTGTCTCAATATATCAACAAAACAACAATTCCCAGCACTCACTTTGTTTTCTTTCCTCTGAAATGATTGGTAATCTACCCTCACATTTGAATACAATGTAAAAGTAGGATTCCTTTATTGCTGTCTCAGAAATGATGAGTAATTCTCCTTTGTGGCTTTTAGTTGCACTGTAACTAAACCCTAAAATGATCATATATCTACCGTAGTACAGTCAAGTGCAAAACTTCTTTTGCATATTACATTAATATTGCTCCTTTTCTAAGGATATTGCTCCTTTTCATTTCCATTAATCACCAAGTTATGAAATCTGGCGTAACTTTTGAAAGAAGCCCATTATGTATTATGAAAGTAATGTCAGCAGCTGAAATCGTTTTTCCAGGTGTAATATCCGACGCACTGCTCTGGTCCCTGTTAGGCAATCAGTGCTGAGGAGTGGCAAGTGGCTGATACTTTTATGAAACATCAAGTCAGTGTCTTGTGTGCCTAACAGTGTATCCTTATTAGAAGTGGGTAGTAATAATAATGATAAGTAATATTACTTACTTTCAATGTACTTTCATTGTTGTTGCTGGTTGCAGAAGTAGGATAAAGTTTTTATTTAAAAAAAAATTTTAATAGGAGCTCAGTGAAGCTCAATGAAAAATAGTTAGTTCAACTTCAGTGGCATCCAAATTTGAAAAAGGTCTCAGAATCCATCTGTGTTTATTGATGATTTGACTGCTGAAAGCAGAGAGACCCACAAAAAAGCAGCAACTGAAGGCAGTTGGAGTAAAGGCCTAGCAGAGCATCACAAGAGATGAAATGGCATTGGTACTACAAGTATTTCATCATTGTGTGAATAAACAAGAAGTATGTAATTTGAAACCTAGATCACAGAGTACAGTGGGATTCAGTCTGTAGCAGTGGCTGTTTTATTAGTGTTTTAGAGCATGCTCTTCAGTTCATCAGGCTCATCTTTCCTCAGGCTTCTTCCCTTCTTCACATCATACTTTTGGTGTTTTCTCACCTAACGCCCCACCCCCTTCTTCTGTCTGCTCTGACAAAAGCCTCAGCTATACCTCTTGAATACCAAAACTAGCACTCTCTGAGAACAGTGACAGAAATCCTCTGCCGGAAGGCATTTCCCTTTGAGGAAACACTACTGATGTTCACTTGACAGGACACATTGACAAGATGGATAAGCATTCTACATGTTACTGCTCTGAAACAGTGGTGCAGCCCATACTGACTTTTGCTGTAAGGCGACCAGTCATCAAACTGCAGTGTGAATGCACTGGATGATGATGATGAAACATTCAGCATTACTACAACTGTATTGTATAATTCAATTCAATTCAATTCAATTTTATTTATATAGCGCTAAATCACAACAATAGTCGCCTCAAGGCGCTTAATATTTGTACAATAGATCGTACAATAATAGATACAGAGGAAACCCAAGCTCTCGTTACCCTTGTCTGCAGCATTTGCTTCAGTACCTGAGCCATTCTGAACATGGAAATAAATAACAGCTGACTTTGCTGCCATGGCAACTCCTCCCCTCCCCTCTCTAGTTGCCATTCCCTCCAGACATCCACTTTCTATGTTGCAGCTTCTGCCTCTCTAGTATTTGTAAAGAAAATTAGAAGGGAAAAAAAAAACCCTACAGTGTTCTGTCCAAACCATAATAATACATTGTTATTCATCTGTTAAGGTGAAAATTTAACTTCAAAAGCCTCTACTGACATTTTTGTTTATTTTGTACATATGTATTGGAAAATACACTACAACCAAAAGGTGTAACACAAACATACCTTTTGGTTTGTAGGTCTTTTATAAGCCTTTGAAATGGAGAGTTTCCACGAGTTGGTCATTAGCTCAGCAGTCCACCTGGCCTAAGGTGATCCCCATTCCATATTTGAATCAGGAATAATAAACCAAACAAATATTACTTTTACTTGGTCAGCTGATATTTGGACAAATATCATTGGCGTATTTGTAGTCTGTACGTCATTGGCGTATTTGTAGTGTATTAGTGGACAGATATCAGAGTTCACAGGCATGCCCACTGGAAGTAGTCGGTGAGCACATGTGACGCACTGACTAATAATAGGACCACATCAGACACACTGGGTTCAAATCTGCTGCCAAGCAGGGGTCTTAATTACATTTTCTCCCTTTGTGGGTTCTTTGCAGATCCTCCAGCTTCTTCACACACTCCAAAGACATCCTTGTTAGGCTTGTTGGTGATTCTGAATTTGCCATAGGTTTTATTGTGAGTGTCAATGGTTGCATGTCTCTGTGTTAGTTGTGTGATAAAGTGGCAACCTGTCCAGGATGTACCCTGCCTCTCATACAGCTGGGATAGGCTCCAGCCCTAATTAAATTTTTCTTTTTATGCAACACTAAAACTTGGAGCATGCTCTCTAAATACTACTTTCCATGCATTGTGACTTAGCAACATTATGTAACAATGCATTGCATTGTTTTGAATAGTAACCTAGTAGACCTATGTATGCTGCCTTCTTTGATAAGTAATGTAACTCTCAAATCCTTTTTTCTTGTTTTTCTGTGTTACAGTTGAAAGGGAACTGGTTCAGAAGAGGACCTTCACCCGTTGGATAAACCTCCACCTAGAAAAGGTTTGTGCAGAGCATCATGATGTTATCACTGCTGTTTCCATTCCTGTGAATGTTCACAGGACTAGAAACATTAATCATGGTCTTCATGCTCTGTTACTGCAGTTACTACTCTTTAATCTAAGACTGCAGTTAAGCAGAGGAACCTGCTCATACACATGGTATGAGACACAAGATGGATATAAATGGGGACAGCCACTCTGAATTATGTATGTGGTTGTGTGAAACTGCCAGTGTGTGGCATTAAACTTTCATTTGGTTTTCTACTGTTAATCCAATCTAATGTTAATCTATTCCCCAGATGTACCCTGTTTCTGGAGACTGATTATGATTCTGTAGAATCTCTGCAGTTGTACTCTGGAGCTTCTGTTTTGCTTTTGTTTGCAGTTCTAATCAGGGGTGAGTCAGGGTTAGCTGTGAGTTGGAGTGTCTGATCAAGGCTTTTGTTTTGCCTCATACAATGAGCCTCTCTTCTGTTATTCACTCTTTGGCCATGTGTTAAATTTCTTACCCACTAATTGACAATCATACGTTTGTCTGCTGTCAGCTTGGAAAGTTTGATTAATTCTCCCACCCTCTGACCCCTCCACCACATATCATGCATACCATGTTCAGACTAGTTCACAAATCCCTGAGTTGGTTTTTAATTGTTATGACAACAGAGCTAAGTGTTGGCTCATGCAGACTGATTTTAACGGTAAACCTGTGCTTACACTTGTTGTTGTTGGCCTACATACCACATGTCTTTAAGCAGGTAACAATTAAACCATTACTTTAAAGCCATCACTTGACCCAGCAGTCTTAGCTAATTATAGGCCAATCTCCAACCTTCCTTTCATCTAAAAAATCCTTGAAAGAGTAGTTGTAAAATTGCTAAGTGATCATCTGCAGAGGAGTGGGTTATTAGAAGAGCTCATCACTGTACAGAAACGGCTTTAATGAAGGTTACACATGATTTCTTCTCTGAACCTGGTTCTGTTGGGGGTTATTATTGTAGGGTTTTTACTTTACAGTGTAAAGCACCTCAAGGCTTCTGCTGTTGTGATTTGGTGCTATATGAATAAAACTGGACTGAATTGAATTGGTGGTTTTGGTTGCATTCAAAGCATACATTTAAAACATTGATGTAAACATTAATGTATCGATGCTGAAAGTGTACAGCAGTGAGCCTTTGGTGATTTTTCAGAAAGCGGTTATGGTTTTCTGCACAGCTGATGACAGGACGTTACACAGTTTCTACAATCTTCCAATGCCCAACCTTCATCAGCATGTTGCAGACCGGAGTTTTCAGTGGTTGATGAAAGTATTAATGTTGTTTTTGCTCTGTGCTGCTCAGCTTGAAGCGTAATGGTCTGTTGCAGTTTAGATGTTGTTAATTCTGTTGATAAGACACAGAAATAATCATCGATGCCCATCACAGGTCACTTTAGACTAAACTCTTCTACTTTGTGAAATTTAGCCTTTATGCTAACATTTTCTGTTTCCTTTATTAAATATCAGATTTCATTCAGATTTAAATGATGTAGTCAAGCAATTATGAAATTAAAAAACTAAAGTTGCTTTGTACAGCCCAATTTACAACAAAATGAGATGTTTTAATAACTGTAAATAAAAAAAGAATGCAATGATCTCCACATTTGCATTTCATTTAAAACTTTTAGTCACTGTAAAATCCAGAATGGTACGAATCTTGGCTGAGAGTTGGTGCATCTGTTATTGCCCTACATGTTTCCCAAAGTGGATTACTACAACCTTACTAAAATCACATTTTGTCAGAGTTGAACACACACGTTCTAACTTGGTAAAGATTCCCAAAAAATGCCCATATTCTCAGCCCATGTGGAAGAACATACCAGTGTCATCCAAATATGCTTCATAATTTTTGACACCAGACTGCACAGTATTCATCAGCCTTTGAAAAGTGCCCGGGACATTTTTTTTCAACCTAAAAGATATGGCAGTGTATTATACAAATATACCTGCCAACATCTGATGACAGATCCATGCTGGGTTAATGCAGTATGCTGGATAATGGGCTTGTGGTCACCACTGTCTATGTAATGCTCAAGAACTGTGACTTGAGTGGGGTTATGGCTACCTATGATATTGTTAAATATCTTAACTTGGTCAGCTAAATGTTTTTAAACATGTTTTTAAAATTTTGGTACTCTCAATTTTTTTTTTTAAAAACATGTTGACTTTACAAAAGCAGGACTTTTTGTTCCTGTCAAGTCTTTGAATTGAATAGTCTATGTCATTGCTAAAACTTGTAAGCACCAAAGAATATCACCTTTACTTCATGTTAGACTGAGCAGTGGAGATGGAACTGCATACCAGCTCACAGGCAGTATGTAAAACAGTGCGCGGGCTGGGTCAGTGTTGCCAACAACCAATGGAGCTGGACCAAAGCCACATTAAATTATTCCTTTAGCTGAGAGATCTTCATTCTTAAACTGCTGAGGTGAGGTGATGAAGTTTGTGAAAGAAAAGGGGTGTGAATTCCAGTGATTGCATTTATCTCTGTCAGGAGAAACTGGAACTTCATGGCACATGAATGAATAAACACAGTCAGGGCTTGAATTTGAAATGTATTATTTATACTATTTTTGACTAAATATGATTCTGTTTTTATCTGCATTTTATTCAGTGTCCAACTTTTTTGGCTTGGATTGATTGTCTGTGACAGAGGCGTCCAACTCCAGGCCTCAAGGGCCGGTGTCCTGCAGGTTTTAGATATCACCCTGGGGTCAGCACATCTGAATCAAATTGTTAGTTCATTAGCAGGCCTCTGGAGAACTTCAAGACATGTTGAGGAGGTAATTTAGCTATTTGAATCAGCTGTGTTGGATCAAGGACACATCTAAAACCTGCAGGACACTGGCACTTGAGGCCTGGAGTTGGACATCCCTGGTCTATGACAGAAACAATAATCTGCATCTGTACTGCCAATTATTAGCTTTAGTAATTCCTAAAAAGGAAAACAATTTTGCATGATCATCTGTATTGCAGATTACTGTAAACTTTGAATTTTGATTTATTAAACTGTAAATGGTAATACATGTTTTTCCTTTCTCTGTATCTATTGTTAAAGAAATCCCTGTTTTCTCCTCATTCTTGCTTGTCCATCCACAGTGTGACCCACCCATAGAGGTCCATGACCTCTTTCAGGACATCCGGGATGGGCGCATCCTCATGGCCCTGCTGGAGGAACTCTCTGGCTGTAAACTGGTCAGCCTGTAACACTGAATTTTAAGTGCTAGACTGGTTTTGCACTACTTGTTTTGGCAAGTGTTGTTGTTGTTTTATAGGATACTTATTTGTACTTTTTCCAGCTACATGGGTTCAGGAAGTCCTCCCATCGTATTTTCAGACTGAATAACATTGCCAAGGTCCTGTCTTTCCTTGAGGAGAGAAATGTGAGTATGAGGGTGAATCAGTGGTTAAAATGCTGGATGAAATGCAGAACTGTACATACTCTGTCAACAGGTAAAGCTGGTCAGTATCGATGCAGTTGACATTGCAGATGGAAATTCCTCCATCATCTTGGGACTCATCTGGAACATCATTCTCTTCTTTCAGGTAATTGCATTTTTTTTTCTTTTTTTGTCTTGAAGCTTCTTCATCAAAATGCTCTCTCACTTCTCTAAGAAGAGGATGCTAGTACAAAATGGTGTATTTTTCACAAGCTTTGCACTCCCTTTCTCTAAAAGGAAAAGAAAGGTCTTTCCCTCCATTCTAGAGTCAGGTCTGGAGATCACCTCTCGCTGGTTGTGGTCAGATGTACTGTACTGTAAAATTACCCAAAGTATCTTTGTGGCAGCCATTATAAAGACTGTGAATTCTCGAAGTACTAACTAGAAGTGTTTCAGTATTTTGTTGTTACCTTAAGCAGAGGAACACTGATTACTGACAAGTGATGCAGGTCATCATGTAAATGACACCATCACCTGTCACCATGCTGATATGTCCTAATGCAGACATTTCATTTCACTGTTTCACTGTAACCATAAGCTTTGTGTAGCCTAAAAAATGGCATTTTATAGCAAACCCAACAATATATTGACAATAAAAGTTATTTTTCGCTTTGGAAATGGTGCTTTGACAAAGGAACTTTTGTTCATCACTGTTAAATAGATGGGCCTCAAAGTGTGGTGGCTATGATCACTCAACTAATCAACTGCTATCAGGGGTGGAGACGTAGATGTTAACCATCTTGTCAAATGTTCAGTCACAGCTGTTTTCTCATTCTGAGTAACTCTGAATATGGGCAAACTGAACTAAATGCGAAAAGCTCCACAGATTCTCCACTAAACGCATTCTGTTTTATTTTTTAACAATCTGTTTAAGGGTAACTATTCATCCCATGGTTACTATAGTAGCCATTATGTAATAAGTCGATAGAGACGAGGATTTTACCTGTTTAAGTGTAATTTTGGTCCAGAACAGGTGTTACACTGCATTTCAGATCGTGTCCATCCTATTCTTCTGGAGCCATCTCACATTTACTGTTGAGAACTGTGTGTACTTATTGTCAGCAAATTATTCTGAATTGTACAACAGTGGAAGAATGCAGTCAAGTGTAATGCCTAAATACTGAAATGAGTAATAAAGTAGCTCAACTAATTCAGCTCTCTTCTGCCACCCAGATTAAGGAACTGACTGGGAACATCAGGAGCCAGTTCCCCTCCTCCTCCAGCCTTTCATCCATTCCCACCAGCTCTGACTCTGACACCTCCTACAGCAGCACGCCATCGGACGACAGGCAGTCAGCATCCACAGCCATGCGAGAACACAGCAGGGCCATTAAGAAGTTACTGCAGTGGGTACAGAAGCGAACACGCAAGTGAGTTGGAGCTGCCATTTCCATTATATGTTATACAATTACATTGCTTGTGTCCTGTTGGAGAAGCAGTAATTCTTTGGACCCGTTTGTGTTTGATCCAGTTAGTTCTTTGTGGTCCCTCCATATTCTGCTTTTCTCTTGCCTTTTTACCCTCACTCCCCAACTGGTTGAGGCAGATGGTTACCAATCCATGAGCCTGGTCCTGCCAAAGGTGTTGTCCTGTGAAAAGGATGTCCTTCCATCCCATTGTCACCAAGTGCTTACTCATAGGGCATCGTCTGATGGTTTGAGGTTCCCTCTCTGCTTTTGCAGGTTTTTTAGCTTTCAATAGAAAGTGCCATGAGATGATCGATGTGGTGGCACACTGAACTGGTGTTGGTTTTGTTTTTGTTTGTTTGAGGGGGGGGTTTGGTGGTGTTCCTGGACTGGCCCTCACCACAGACTATTTCTTATTTTTGTTACAGGTATGGTGTAGCAGTGCAGGACTTTAGCAAAAGCTGGATAAGTGGTCTGGCTTTCTTGGCCGTTATTAAGTCCATTGACTCCAGCTTGGTAGACATGAGGAAAGCCCTACTGAGAAGTTCTAGAGAAAATCTAGAGGATGCCTTCAGAATAGCCCACTACAGCCTGGGTATACCGCGCCTTCTGGAACCTGAAGGTAACAAGACAACAGCTACTTTTACTTACCAGCCTAATCACTAATCTAGTGACTGTAACTGTAATTCATCTGTGTTACAGATATTGTGATAAAAGAGAGCTCAAAAACAGTGACAATAGTAGTTGAGTGTATCTCATCAGCATATTTTCATAATGTGTGAGCCATTTCTTGAGGTTAAAATGCAACAGTAAGAAAACTTCAACTGGTTTGCCATATTTAGATTATTTGAAGATTTAGACTATTTTGAAGCTTTCAGGATGCAAAATGCACTCCCAAAGCAGCTCATCCATGGAACAAAACACTATAGACAACCAGAAGTCTGTAAATCGTTGTCTGGTCAAAGAGTTGGGTTGCTTTTTCAGAATTACAGCTGACTTCAGACTTGTGCTTCTCATCTGAAAGTTTAGTCAAGAGTCAGAATCTAGTCAGAATCAACTTTTCTGAGGATAACTGACTGCCGTTGTGTATCAGAATGAATACCCTTCAGAGATGCTGCTTTTAAGGGAGCAAGGTTTTACATTCTACTTTGTAAGGAACACAGCAGTGACATTTACATTTGTGAGAAGAAAATGACCCAATGGTTATACGATAACATAAACTACTGTAAACGGAAAGAAAAGACATTTTACTCAGCACTAGAGAACAAATGGACTATACACATTGCTTAACTGTATCTTCCTATAAACTTTTGTATTTCCCATTCTACACCACCACATATACTCCCGTCGGTCCTCCATAGGCAGACTGCTGCCACTAGAAACTTTTATCTGAAGCGTTTGCAAAGAGTTGGAACCGTGTTATGCCCAACAGTCTATAAATATGTTTTACATTAGCTTGGCTGATAACCTAATTCTTGATTTGGCAGGCACTGAGATTCAGATGGACTGTTTGCGAACAAAGAATGAGAAATCCTTTTTGTTGTACACATAGTAAACTGAAGGATTTGACACTATTTGGGGAATATCAACCATCATTTGAGAAAATCAAAGTTGTTAAATTTAGCATAGTGTTATTTATTTTTACCACATATTTAAAAAAAATGCTGTTACACTACACAGTAGCCCTTTCAGACAGTCTTCATTGATTTAATAAAGTAATGGTAGTACCTTTTTAGACAGAGCTGCAGTGCTTATGCTGTATTTGTCGTGGTCTAGTATGTAAGAGACAGTGAAAACCAAGTAGCCTGTAGATTTCCCCATGATTTTTTTCTGTGTTAATTAATTAATGGGGTGACATATAGAATCTTTCAAGGTAATCCTCTCATGCATCTCTGGGCTTTGTTCACACGGCTGCTTTGTTTTTAAGATCAGTCCGTGGAAGTTCCATTATATTTGTACTTACAATGAATGCTTTGGTGCTCCTGCAAAGCATTCATTCAATGCTCCTGGTCTCAGTCTGACACACAGCTTTCAGGGTTAGTAATTGGACATACTTCCAGTGAAAACTGCTGGAAACCTAACTTCCATCCCAAGTGAAGAGGTAGCGATTTTACCACAGACATCAAACTGGCCAGAGTCTCCTAAGAACCTCCAAAAAGAGCAGCTGCACTGGAAGCTGTCTAGACATGCCCAAGGAGATTATCTTGAAGAGGAGCTTAACATACACTCAACAAAAATATAAACGCAACACCTTTGTTTCTGCTCAGATTTTCCATGAGATGGACTTAAAGATCTAAAATTCATTCCAGATACACAAT
>VVHJ01038731.1:0-10124 GCA_015107715.1 Tylochromis polylepis
CAACAGCCGTCTTCTTCTGCTTGTCCACCACTGCTACATCTGGTTGGTTAGCCATCACCATTTTGTCCGTCTGTATCTGGAAGTTCCACAGGATCTTAGCTTGATCATTCTCCACCACCCTAGGGGGGGCGTCTCCCACTTTGACCTTGGGACTTCCAGGCCATACTCAGCACAGATGTTTCTGTATACTATGCCGGCCACTTGGTTATGGCGTTCCATGTATGCCCTGCCTGCTAGCATCTTGCACCCTGCTGTTATGTGCTGGATTGTCTCTGGGGCATCTTTACACAGCCTGCACCTGAGGTCTTGTCTGGTGTGGTAGACCCCAGCCTCTATGGATCTTGTGCTCAGAGCTTGTTCTTGTGCTGCCATGATTAGCGCCTCTGTGCTGTCTTTCAGTCCAACTTTGTACAGCCACTGGTAGGACTTCTGGATGTCAGCCACTTCCTCTATCTGCCGGTGGTAGATACCATGCAGGGGCTTGTCCTTCCATGATGGCTCCTCCTCTTTCTTGGGTTTCTCCTGCCCGAGGTATTCACTGAGCACGTGATCAGTTGGGGCCATCTTCCTGATGTATTCGTGGATGTTCGTTGTCTCATCCTGGACAGAGCACTTTATACAACTTGCCTCTTTCACCCATACCTATTTTTGGTTAAGCAATTGTTTCTAATATTCGTTGTGTTTATTATTGGATGGCACATCTATATAGACCATAATTTGAACACGCACCATAAAAATGAAACACAAAAACAATAAATGCGAGTCATCTGCACCAACAGCATGATAATGCTAAGTTAGCCAAGAACCCAGAGTGATATTAAAGCTGAGTCAAATAAATAAATAGAAAATAAATAAAAAATAATAAGATTACACAAGAAGCCTACAGAGAGTCCGTAGTGCTCCTCTTGGGAAAGCAAATGTGTCTGGCACAACAAAGCATTCAGACCATGATTCTGCTAGCTACAACTGCCAGAAAGGACGTGTGTTGAGTCAGCCTGTACATAGGCCTTTTTGAGTAGTGGAACCTTACAAGCATTGCATGATTTAAGTCCATTATGGTGTAAGTGTTCTTGGTAACTGTGACCCCAACTGCCTTCTGATCATTAACAAGCTCCTCCTGTGCAGATTTGGGCCTAAGATCCACGATCATGACAGTAAGTGTCATACAGTGCCTATAAATGACAATTCTCCTTCTGTCTGAGTAGTGCTGCATAAAAATTAAGTAGGTGGGGTCTTTCTTTTGTTTTGTAAGTTTTTGTTTTACTTTAGCAGAAAACATTTTCTTTGGGGCCACAGTTACAGTCAGAAAATAGTTAACTGGGTAAAAACATTTTTTGTAGGTGAAGTGATGTATATACTTTGTATTTCATTCTGTTTGATTAGGTGGTTTTAATTTGCAATTCATGTATGAATAGGTTGAGTATTGTAATTATGATGTAAGCACTGTGGTAGGTAAAGGACACCAATTATAGGAATATATGTATATATATAAATATATATATGTATAAATAAGAGTAAGTGATTTCACAGAGTCTATCCTATCATACCATATTCCACCTCCACAGCCCAGCATTTACAGACAGCAAAGGATTCCGGTGTTTTCGATCCTAGTCACATGTGTATATATCATGCAGCCTATGCAGTCTGCCTTTTACAAACACTTGTCAAAGAATGGGTCATTCTGAAGAGATCACTGAATAGCATGGGACTGTAATAAGATGCCACCATTGGAATAAGTTAGTTAATGGAATTAGAAGGGATTAACTACATCTTCAAGGCTGACTTGCTGTGGTTCCTAAACACTTCCACTTTATAGACAACATAAAGTTACAGAGCAGTGTTGCAAAGTGCTGAGGCACATTTTGTGTAAAAGTTGCCAACGTTCTGCTGACTCAACAACTGCTGAACTCCAAACTCCATCTGACATTAATATCAGCCAATAACTGTGCGTCAGCAGCTTCATGGGATGGGTTTCCAAGCAACACCTGTAGGTATAATGTGTACAATATAAACCCAGATGCTCAAAGTAATTAAATAAGTTAGGTAATATAAACTTTTTTTTAAAGTCCTACTAAGTCAAATAACTTAAGTTCATCAAACCTTTCTTCTATTTGAGTTAGTTCTACTTAATAATTGCAATCAACTTGAACTGTTTTGCAAATCAAGTACCTGCTATTTAAAAATATTATTTATTTTTATTTCAATTATATGGCAGTCATCTTTGGAAGGTTTGATGTAGTAGGTGGATTAACTTAGATTTTTAGGAAAGAAATTGGAGTAAAAGTAAAATGTCCTTGTTATTTATTAGTTGCTCACGACTTCTTCCACTTCCACAATCTTCACCTGTCCAGTATATCCACTGTCCCTCAGCCTTGCCTATTTGTCACTTGGGTTTGGTGGCCTCAGAAGCAACTACTGTCTAGAACACAGACCATCTGTTTTTACCTATTCATATGTAGTTTGCAAGAGTTGTAACTAAAATAATATGTAGCTTTCAAACATAACTCCTACACACCAGCTGCTGGGGGAAGCTTAAATACATAAAGGTAAAATGACGATTTGCAGAATCCTCTGGGTCGTAACTAGTGTAAACCAACTCTCTGAAGTAAATGATGGAGAGATTATTTGTCATAAAATCATCTGGCGAAAAAGTGGATTAGTTTGTGATCACTGCTGTATCTCTCATTCATTCAGGACGAGTCTGAGCCAGATCTGAGATGGTACAGGGGTCCTTGTTATAGTAATCCATGACAATGTCCAAGTACATTACCAGCCAGTGAAAGTCATTCAAAGTGACTTTGTGAAAATTTCTGACGAACTGCTGATGAACTTCATGGTAATGTTTTGAGTGACCTATGCACTACACCTACACTACTACAACTATCTCAAGGGACTGAACAACACTGCATTCATTCTGAGGACTGTCACAGTCCTGGGTCTGCGACCCAGTGTTTTGTGTTTTTGGTTTAAGTTTTATTCTGTGAATTAGGGTTTTCTGTTTTGTATTTCTAGTTCTTAGGTTTTGGTCCCTGTACTCCACACTCCCTCTGTTTCGTGTCCCTGAGTCTGTAAGTTCAGTCTGTGGGTTTCCTGTTTTACTTTGAAAGTCCGGGCCTTATGTCAGCGTATTCAGTTTTGCCTTCCTTGTCTCCTCCTGCCAAATTAGTCCCAGCTGTGTCTCCCTCCTTTCTCCCGTTTCCTGATTATTCCACTATGTATTTTAGTCCTCTGTCATCCCGTGCTTGTTGTCGTGTCGTACCCTCATATCTGTCTGTGTGTTCTGTCTGCCAGCCTGCCCACTTCGTCACTTGTATCCTCAGTTTAGTTTCTTCGGTGTTCAGCAATAAAGCTGCTTTTGAGTTTAAGTTTCCATCTCCGTGTATGAGTCTGCGTTTGGGTCCCTCCCTGCCTGCCTGCGCACAGACCATGACAAGGACAGTGGTCTGGAAGCTGGTAAACTGTTGCCCAAGGAAGAAACTTAAGATACTGGATAATGTCACGCTATCCTTTGTTGTTTTCACTTTTTTATACCTGGATGAGAAACTTCTGAGAGTCATTGTTTTGAATGTGAATGTTAACCAAGCAGGTACTGAAAAATGCCAGAACCAAAACAGTGGTACAATATTTGTACATTTTAGAATTTTAGAGTTTCAACAGTTTACAGAATAATTAACAAAATCTCCTATTCAGATATTCAAAAGTTGATATTGCCTTTAGCATTTGATAGTCCTTAAAATGCTTTATTTTCAATATTTCTTGAATATTGACAGTGCAGTGTGTTATTAGTGGAGGCCAAGAAGATACTGTTGAATTGAAGAAATTTACTTAAACTGTTAAATTTAGTGGTACTCAGTGCAATTGCGGCAGTTGCTTGCCTTAATTTTAAAAGATTTGTGTTACATGATTTTCAGGAATTTTTTTGTTTAATTTAAAAAAGATTACAAAAGTGAACAATAAATACTGAGTTTTGCTGAGTTAAGTTATGTCAACTAATTCCCCTCGGAGACGTGCTTTTGTAAAATGTAATTATTAAACATGTTAGTTTTATTGTAGTCAAAAAGTACATGTAATCAGAACACTGACGTTCTGATAAGCTTTGAAGTTTAAGTTTATCAACTTAACAAAATTAAGGGAATCAATTTACATTGAACCCTGCCTCTCGCCCTAAGACAGCTGGGATGGGCTCCAGCCCCCCGTGACCCTGAAAAGGATAAGCGGTAGAGAATGGATGGATGGATGAATTTACAGTGAAGGTGACCTTGTACTTTTGTACATAGTGTATGTAACATATCATGTGGTGTACGGTGTGCTGTGGCATGTTAAAGAGGTACAAATCCTACTTACCTGGAGGGCATGAAGATAAACACTGAGATTCACCAGCCTTTGACAGATCTCCTGTCAAACACAAGCAGCATACTTATTACTGACTTCTCTTTTAAATGCACTTTAAATATACAGACATACTTTAAAAGTCTTCCTTTTACTTACCACTAGCGGTGACTTGTCTTGCCGCTTCATGCATTCCTTTATTAGGCAAAAAAGTATTCCACGGACAACAGAGAGAATGAAAATGGTTGAAGCACAGTTATTACAGTTAACCAAATGAGAAAAACATTTTAGACACCTGAAATTTTACATTTTACGTACAAGTTTACATTACTCCGGTCACTCTGTTAAATTACTCTGTTTACATCACTTTGGTCATTTTGTTTATTCTACTTCATTGCTCTGTCAGTACACTGCTGTGCTAATGTGGCACAAAGCACTTTAACATTCCATTTGCACAATTTACATTTTCAGTTTTTAATTTAACATTTCTGATTTTAAATTTAAATTTACTTATTGTTTATAATGTTTTGCACAGTCAAGGAGCAGTTCAGGACACATGTCACTGTGTGTTGTACTTGTGTGACTATGCATGTGGCAAATAAAGAATCTTGGAATTATAAAATAAAAATGAAAACTACACTTTAAAGAAAAACAAAAAGCTAACTGGAGTGATCTTATGTACTTAAAAAACTAAGTAAAATACAAACCCAATTCCAAAAAGGCTGGGACACTGTGTGAAACAAAAAAAAAACAGATATCATGAACCCATAAACCTTTTTAATAGAACATAGAAAACATGTCAAAAATGTAAACTGAGAAAATGTACCTTTTAAATACAAATATTACCTCATTTATAAGTTGATAGAAGCAACATGTCTCAAAAATGTGACAGGGCTATGTTTACCACTATGTAGCACAGTCCTGTATCTTTGTTGTTTGCTTCATGATGCATAAAATATTTTCAGTTGGTCAAAAAAATTATGGATTGCAGGCAGGCCAGGTTTTCTATTACAGCCATGCTGTTTAAATAGCTGTAGACTGTGGTTTAGCATAGTCTTGATGAAATATGCAAGGCATTCCCTGTAAGAGACATCATCTCGATGGAAGAACATATTGTAGAGTTTTGAACTGAGTGCTGATGCCAACCTGGATGGTTACATTCATGACACGCCCAAGGGGACACAGACCATGCCCACACAGGGACAGACCCAACAAGAAAACGGGCGACCCCAGGCACCAATGCCCCAGACCCCACACCCAACCAAGGAGCAGCACCAATGATCACAGTCATGTGTGCTTACTTTCAGCCAAATTTTGCACTGTGAAAGAGACACAAATACAACCACAGATACATGTCCCACAAAAAAAGTGTCCAACCTTATACTGCAGTAGTTATTTATTTATGTATTCATGTATTTAGTTAGCTAGTTAGTTAGTCAGTTAGTTACAGTGCAAAAACTCTATTGTCACTACTGACAGGTAGGAGAGAATTAAGCCTTTTGTCACACATTAGGTGGCAATTCAAACAGCTCTCCAACCACCCACAGAAGGCCAACGACTTCCAAACGCTGGCCCAAATATCACTGTCTATTGCCACATTCCAGATACCTTGGAACTCGTCTGGTTGGTACTTGTATAGGTAACTATCGAAGTCAAAGTTTTTGTAAAGACTGCCATCTCTTTTTGACACTATGCAACTGAGTGAAAGAGGCCATGGGGTGATGTGAATGCCAAGCATCGCAGCAACCAAAATTGTTTATGTAATGTTTAAGAATGTCTATAGACTGCCAGGTCCTTTGACTCACTGCCATACTGGGCCTGACAATTTCTGGATTATATTTAAAATTTAAATAAATTTAAATACCAGATTCAGGGTAAAGACCCTACAACACTACGAAAAACACCAACAATCAGATATCCCTTATAAGGAAACACTTAGCAACGGCAGAAAGGAAATATGAGTAGAAATATGAGTGTCACAGGTCTCAGTGAGGCATAGGTTTAAACCAAATGACAACAAAAAGTCTAGTTTGTGTCCCTTTTCATGTGTTGGACCAGACACTGACTGAGTGAGGTTAAATGTTTCAATAAGATCAAGAAATTCTTTGACCAAGAGTCTGGATTCACAACAGACACGAATATTGAAATCCCCAGTAATCAGAAAACAATCATTAACTCTGCTAATTCTAATGAGAAATCTTTGTAGAATTTTGGTGAGCGGAGATCAGAGTGCACAGAATAGGAGTATTCAGCCACAACAGAACACCTCCACGCTTCCCCCGTCTTCTGGAATGTTTCCTCTGTGAGATGACAGCAAGTAAGCAACACAGGTACACCAGTATAAATGCCAATAATGGTTGAGGGTTTGAGGTTTGATCACCCAGCTTATGCCTTATCCAAGGAGTGTCAAAGCAGTCCCAAAAATTAACCCAAGGTTCCTGATAGAAGATTTAACAAATGTTGCAAGGTGATAGAGAACTTTTTTTTTTCATTAAGCACAAATCTGTCAGGGGTACAAACAAGGACTTCTGTTTTTTTCTTCATTAAGTTGGAGGAAGTTAGAAACAATGATGCAAACTAATTCAAAGCAGACCCAGATGTATCCACTCAATATCTCAGCCTATCACGCAAAATGTGATAGTCAACAGTATCCACAGGATAGGTACTGTCCAACATCAGCACAACAGAACAGTCTCCTGCATCACTTTCCATCGATGTGTCACTGGACACTCTAAGAAGAGCAGTTTCAGTAGAATGAGCTCTACAAAAGCCAATTGAAATTTGTCAAGAATATTGTATTTGTCCAAAACAGCTGTGAGTTGCTTAGCCACAGCCTCTTCTAAAATCTTAGCAATTTTAAGATTGGTCTGTAATTACTAACGCAAGAATTATACTTCTACGTCAGATCTATGTCATAACTTACACCATAAGCGGAACCGATGAGTAGAAAAGTGCTATATAAGTGCCAGTCCATACAGCATTCCATTTACATCCACAGTACTACCTTTTCTTTGCTCCCACTGCCTCCTAACGCACCTTACCCCTTTCTTCTTCCTTTGTCTTTGGCCAACAGTAGCACAATTTCGACTGGCCTCATGCTTGCCAACAGCACCAAAGGCAGTCGTCGTTAACCTGACTGATCTCATTCTTTATGAGTTACATGTCTGATTTAGTCAAGATTTTGCATCAGACGGCCTTCCTGACACAGGCCTTCCCATTTATCCGGTCTTGGTGAGAGCACTTATGAGTACAGTGGCTTGATATGTTTTCTATATACTATTGTGAATAAAATATGGCTTTATGAGATCTGAAAATCATTGGTTTGTATTTTTATTTTCAGTTTACACAGCATCCGAACTTTTTAAGAACTGAGGTTTTATAAAAATGTTAATTTTCATCTTTGTGAATTTATACAAGTTTGTCAACACAAAAAGCTGTTGATCCTTATTTTTACTGATCCATTTTGCCTTGTTTGATCGCTCATCTCTACTGCACAGTTTGTGTACCAAGTTACAAAATGTATCAGTAAAACATGGACAAAATGACTCATTTAGTAAAGCTAGTAAAGAAATCTAGCTTTACTAAATGCAGAACGATCCCTGTCCAGTGCTTGAGAACTGCTATGGCGTTACCACAAAACCAATCGTGTATCAAAGATTTCAAAAATTTGAGACTGTGTTCAGTTCCATAACTACACATCCAAAACCTTTCCAACACCTTGTCCTCAAGCTCACCTTTGCTGCAATAAAATGTTGGGCTCCATTGACCAACAACTCTTGATCACCTGAGAAGAGACAAAACACACTGAGTACTTGTCTCGGAAAGATATGTGCAATTTAAACTTTATTATAACTGTTCAGCTGAAAAAGAAAATGCTTTTTTCTGTTTTATGTACTTCTCTGCACACTCATCTAAACTGTTGTTGCGATATATCTTTCTGGTAACACTTTATAATAATGTCACACTATTAAGCATTAGTAAGGCATTAGTAAGGTATTGCTGAGTGCTTAATTCATCATTTATAAAGTACTACTCTTCATTGTATGTAATTCATAAATGCAGATATAAATTTTTATTCTAGATTAAAAAGCTCATTCATAACGTGTTCATGGTATATTTAGTCTAAATAAATGATTGAGATGCGATTAACATATAAGGTTATTCTTTGTGAGTGTGTTAGAGGTTTTATTAATACTTCATATTATAATTCATGGTTAATTCAGGCAGTTACTAGCAGGCCTGGACTGGTAATCTGGCATACTGGGTATTTGGATGGTGGGCCAATGCACTTGTGGGCTGATGGGTCAGTATTTTTTTTCTTTGTCATTATAATTATACTGTCTACTAAACAGCTTGTAGAACCGCTGCACATCGCATTGACAGCAGTTCGTTTTCATTACTGACACTGGATTGCCCAATCAAATCCCTTAATGCAAACAGCCCCTCCCCTACTTTCCCTGTGAATTCATGCACCTTTTTGAGAATTCTGATTTATTATGGCCGTTAAATAGCAGCATTCACTGACTGAATGCAGTAACATCCCTGTTTTGCATGCTAGGGATTTCAAGATTCCACGATAACGCTCATTGATTTGGGATTCTCCTTGATAATGGAGAACCACCTCCTAATCTGTGCTCTAAGTTTTCACTGAATGAGAAGGAGATGGAGACCATCCACTACTTCTTTCATTTAAGCTGTTCACCTGTGTGATACCACTATTTAGTCTAATTCAGGAGCACTTTGGAATTTCTTTAGGTGATTCCTGAGGTTAAACCTTCGTCTGGTTTGTAGTCTGTTAGCTAGCTTTAGTCAGATAAGGTTCAGTTCCAGAGACATTTTCCTGCATTACCAGTTTAATATGATGGACCCTTTCTTTATAGTGTATACACTTATTTGTGAAGCTCTGTGAAATATTTACCATCGTTTTGTAAAAACAATATTCATGTTTTATGTTAAATGAAGAAGTCTTAGTATATTTAATATATATTATTATTATTTTATATTTAAGTTAAGCTATCCTGTGGCTCCAACTTCTTGGTGCATCTTTCTCTTAAACCCCACCTACAAACTTAGACTCTGGTCCTACCTACATTTCAGTATTCTGCAAACCTCAGTTGTGTTATGTTTGCATCTGGCAATCAATATTTGTATGTTCTGTAGTTCTTTCTGCTTTGTCTGCTTCATGCCTCTGTTGTGAAGATATCTGAGACTTGTTCAAGTTTTGATGCATTTGCATTTTCATTTATAAATGCTTTATCAGGCAAAAATAACCCTCACATTAAAGGTCACATAAAATACTTACTTATTAACAATTAGTAATTGTCTGAATTGTCTGGGCATCTGAATACTTTGTTAATTATGTATTTAGACTTAAGAAATTTTACCACGAACACATTATGAGCTTATTAATCAAGAATGAACATTTATATCAGTATTCATAAATTACATACTAAATCGGAGTATTGTTTAACAAATGATGACTTAAGCATTTACTATGCTTGATAGTGCGACATTATAGGTTGTTACCATTTTTCTTACTGTATATCCATAATTAATTCAATCAAATTTAAGATTGTCATAAATGAGAGACTGAGACGCCGACTTACTAGATTCTACCAACTCCATGTGGCTGTGATGGCACAAAATGAGGGTGTCCATGCTGAAGCCCAGAAGGAGTTCACTCAATCTGTCCACTGTGAAGACACACACACACACACACACACACACACACACACACACACACACACACACACACACACACACATTCACATGTGCACATACATACACAGTGCCTT
>VVHJ01038731.1:12166-29243 GCA_015107715.1 Tylochromis polylepis
TTTTTTGGTTTTTCTTTTTTTTTTTTTTTTTTTTTTTTTGGGGGGGGGGGGTTCTGGTGATTCGTTGTTTGACTTGTTATTGGCTTCATATCTTCATTTAACTTCCTAGTTTTAGTTTGTCCTGTTCTCAGTTCTTGGTTGTTTAGAGTTTAGTTCCACACTTGTGTCAATTCCCTGATAAGTTCATTCATGTCTATTTCCCTTTTTTAGTCACATGCTTTACTTCCTCTGCTTCTGGTTACATGTCACTACTCCAAACTTGTTTGCAATCAGTACACCAGAAAAAAAAATAGCTTGACCAGAGAAGATTCTACTAGGCATTTAATGAAAATAAACTGGTTTTACTGTTACCATAATTGCTTTGCTCTTTATGATTTTACCGTTTACTGTTATTCCGAATTTGTGATTGGCGGTCTCCTTGTAAAAAAGCATTTACTGTGGGGCAAAAATGCAATCCAAGATAATAATGGCATGTAAGAAGATCTAAATAATTACTGATACTACCACAGATGTTCTGCCTGAATAAACACAACCCAAGTACGGAAAGAGTACCGATCCTGCTGTTTTCAGGATACTGCTGTGGATACTACAGCAGTTTTCAAAGATCAAAGAAACCAATTTAAAATCCAAGCACAAAATTAGATTCATATCTAAGTGTGATATGTTTGATACTTTGAAAGGGCGTGGTTTGGAGATCACAATGGGGCAGTTCCACCAGTAAGCTTTCCATTAAAGTAAACAAGACTTTTAAAAAAGTAGGTCATTCATTAATTGTATTGAGTTTGACAATGTCATCTTTTTCTGGTTCCCAGGTATTTGAACTGTGAATGTCTGTATGTTCTCCTGACCTTTCAGTCTCCTCAGATGAGCCTTGTGTTCCGACTCTATGAGGGGAAACTCCTCTCTTGATGGGCACCTGAACACACAAAATCCAGACCACACATATCATCTTATCAGTGATATAATGGACACGAATGTTTTAGATTTGTCTTTTCTTTTTTTCTTTTTTTTGGTACTTGCTTCAGGCAGGTATACCACAATAATTATACAGATGAAAATTTGCAGTTTATCACAACTTGGGTCTCATTTTTGTAAGTCATTCGTATTACTCTACCCTCACCTATGGTTACAAGCTCTGGGTAGTGACCAACAAAACAAGACTGCAGATACAAACGGAAATGAGCTTTCCCCCGAAGGGTGTCTGGCCTCTCCCTTAGAAACAGGGTGAGGAGCTCAGCCATCTGGGAGCTCCTCAAAACAACATCAAAAACAGCCAGTTGAGGTGGTTTGGGTGTCTGATAAAGATGCCTCCTGGGTGAGGTGTTCCCAGCATGTCCCATCGGGAGGAGGGTGGAGAGCATGAGTGTCAAGATATTGAATAACACATGCATTTACTGACCTGAGGGTGAACTACACACCAGACTAATCACATTGCTCCAAATTATATTTGAACCTAAATGTTAATGCAACAAGAAACATGCAGAGTGCCCCCATGGGGAAGAAACTGGGAGCTAGAAAGATGGTAGTGATTCCCCTGAAAAAGATTCCCTGGATGGATTAGATGTATTCCAAGTTGTAAATACAGTGCAGTAAGTATTCCTGAATATTTCTCACAATTAAATGTTTCAGATTGGACCTGAGAAACCTAAATAAATACAAAATGAAATTTTTAGATGATGATATCATTAATTAATTGTGATTAAACACATTCTTTTTGGAAAGCAGAGTTAAATTTCACTAGCCACACCCAAATTTAGAAGTGACTCAAATAGACCCTGAAAGTGAAGTACGCTAAAAGATCTCAAAAAGCAACACATCGTGCCACAATCTAAAGAAACTCAAGAACAACTGAGAAATAAAATTACTGACATCTTACAAATCCATTTCAAAGACTTTGGGGCTCCGGTGAATCATAGTGAGCTTTATTAACCTCAAATGGAGAAAACATCGAACAGTGATTAACTCCCCGGGGAAAGCCCCAGCACCGAAGTTGCTCCAGGAGCACACTGACTACTAATCTAGAAGGTCACAGAAGAACCAACAGCAACATCTGGAATAGACCTGAAACTGCAGTCCTAACTTACCTCATTGGGTCAGTTGTCATGATTCAACAGTAACAAAGAAACTGGACTGTTTTGTATTTGCTAAACATATCTTGATGATCCCTGGGGTATTATTAGACTGACAAGACAAAAGTTTAATTTTTTGAAAGGTTTGTGTCCCATTACCTCTGGAATAAAACTCACTAGCATTTTAACAAAAAAAAGTACATCATGAACAGATCCACAGCCCTGGTAGGACACCAGCCAGCATGACCCAGGCAGAGTGGCTCACTGCCAGTGAGCAAGCAACAAGGACTGCCTTTTATCACCTAAATTTAGTTAAAATCATACAAGTTTTATCACTTGACACTGCAGAGGTTCTTATCCATGCATTTGTGCTTTTGCGCATTGATTATTGTGAAGCTCTCCTATCTGGGTTACTGAAAACAAGTTTTAGAGGTTTACAGATGGTACAAAATGCAGCTGCTCACATTTTAACCAAAACTGGGAACTATGAGCACATTACTCCAGTACTGAAGTCTCTTCACTGGTTGCCTTGTCAGGTTCGAGCAGATTTTAAGGTCCTGTTGCTCAGGCTTTAACTGGTTTGGTGCCTTCATATCTCTCTGACCTTTTGGACCTCTGTGCTCCTTCCTGTGCTCTCCGATCTCAGGACACTTGCCTTCTAAAAGTTCCTAAAGCCAGAAGAAAGACTATTGGGGAGCATGCTTTTTCTTTTCGTGCCCCATCTTTGTAGAACAACCTCCCTCAAGATATTAGGCAGGCATGCTCTGTGGAGGTTTTCAAAGCTAAAGACCCACTTGTTCATCTGATCCTGCGTGTCTTAATTCTATGCCTAAAGTTTTTACTGGTTCTAACTGCTATTCCCTTTTGTTTTATCAGTTTTTAAACTGTATTGTTTTCTCTGTATTGTTTTTATTTGTTTATCTTTTTTATCTTCAAATAGCTGTTCAGCACTTTGTTTGAAAGCACTTTATAAATAAAGTTATGATTATTATTATTATTATCATTATCATTATAGGAACCAGTGTGCTGACCTCATAACTTAGAAGGACAGGCTCTATGAAAAACATGCTACATTTAGTCTGCTCTGCAAATGCTAGTAACTGTATTGTCTGATCAATTTAGATTTTGTTTTCTAGCGGTGCAGGATTTACAGTGTCAATCATTTTATCTAGGTAATTACCTTTTTCTTTATATTTTCCAAAATGTAGAAATAAGACCCAAGATGCAATAAACCTGTTTCCCCCAACATGTAGATTACAAATTGATGGAAAGCTTTTACATGTGTTGTATGTGTATTTACCCACTTGCTGACAGTGTGCTGTACATGGCGTATCCAGATGTTCTTGTCTTCCTTGGAGGCAGCATAAAACTCATACATCTCAGGAGGGGTGGAATCACTAATGAGATACATGCCTCGTTCCTGATTGGCTATATCCCTTACTATTAGGTTCTGAAGGGACAGTACTGGAGGTTTGTCCTAAAATGTACACCATGGATATTTTTAGTGAAATAATAAGAGAAAGAGAAAATGGTTAGAGAAAAACTTACTGTAAATATGTGTTTTTTCCCCTTGTTTATCTTTTTATTTTAAATAAATTACTTAGTCAGTTACATGAAAGCTTACACACAAATACACCTCAAACAGGTAAAACAGCCAGGTCATATCCACAGATTACATCTAAAGATACATATGTGCATTTCATTGGGTTTTGGTTGAGGGTGTCTTCTAGGGTTCTGTAAGCATGCTTAGCATGCCCCAGCTATTTGGTTACCGGTAATGCACATCATTGTACTTTCTCTTTCTTGCTGCATTTGCTCTCTGTCATCTGCTTCATCGCTGTCTTTCTACCATGTGTGTAAGCAGTATTTACTTAATTTATCAATATTTATCTGTATTTATTTAGTGTTTTGAAATATCATTTTCAAAACAAAAGGGTTACAAAGTTTTCAAAAAAAATTACATATAAAAAATTGCCTTTCCATTCATCTATTCCCAAAATAATACATTTATGTAATTAGTTTTAGCATGCTTTGTTTTGGGGTTTTTTGTTTGGTTGTTTTTTGTGTGTTTTTTTAATATGTGTGCATACATTTTCTTACCATAGACGGAAAGATGTACCTCTGGTCTTTCTCCTGCAGAAACACTAGGATGTCAGACATCAATAAGACCTGTATATCTACACAAACACACACACATAAACATTTTTTTAGAATAGAATCGCCCTTTATTGTCATTGTACAAAATCTTTACTTAATACAATGCAAGATGGTTCTGGGTTTAAATGCACAGCCGACTGAGGCCTTTCTGTGTGGAGTTTGCGCATGACTGTGTGGGTTCTTGCACTGTACTAGATTAAGTAGTGATTCTAAATAAGCTGTAGGTGAGAGTGTTTGTCTGTCTCTCTGTGACTGATTGATGACCCTGGAAACCTGCCCAGAGTGTACATCCTCTCACCCTATGATAGCTGGGATTTACACCTGCACCTACAGCCAAATTAAAATCCCTAACTGACATAAAAGATATATTGCTGAAGTGTGGGCGATAGCCAGTGGACATGTAGGAAACCCATGTAGGCAACCACAGAGAAAGACTCCACCACCCAGCAGGTTCAATCCCAGACTTTCAAACCTTGGTAACAAGAACACAACCCTTTTCTAAAACTTCAATTCAATTCAGTTTCAATTTACTTTTATTTATATAGCGACAAATCACAACAACAGTTGCCTCAAGCCACAGAGATTGATATTGCAAGGTAGCAACCCTACAATAATACAGAGAAAACAGCGAAAACCTAAATCATGGGATCTCCTATGAGCAAGCCCTTTGGTGACAGCGGGAAGGAAAAACTCCCTTTTAGCAGGAAGAAACCTTTAGCAGAACCAGGCTCAGGGAGGGGCGGCCATCTGCCAAAACCAGCTGGGGTCAGGGGACGAAGACGGGACTAATAATATTAATAATAAAATTGATTCTGATTCTGATTTGATTCTGGATTTAACAGGGAGCCAATCATGAGAAACCAGTATGGGAGTAATATGCTATCTCTTATATGTCATGTTAAGGCTGTCATTTTTGTTATTTTGGGCAAACGTATCAGGCGGGCATTCTTCTTCGTCTTTTGTTGTCTTATTCATTTTTCATATTGGTTTTGATGTCACACATTTTTTCGTATCTTTATTTTTTTACCTGAACCATAATCCATGTCTTGGGGAACAAACATTAACATGACTACCTTGTTAATTGTTAAAAAGCCTATTTATTCTTGCTCGCTTTCAATTCTAGTTGAGCAGGGTGTCCTGGCTTTTCATTGTGCAAACATAATCGTATTTACTTCTATTATTATTTTATTTGATTATATTTGTCATTTTTTTTAAATTGAGAATTATGTTTCATCATTGAGATTCATGGTTTTTAAGGTGTCTTTAATGTATAGTCATTATTAATGACTTAATGATCACATAAGCCGACGTATAACGTATGTTTTATATATACAGCCTGTACAGGATTGTAAAGGTCAACTGAGGCTGATTTAAATGTTCTATAGAAATCAATTTTGACTTGACCTGATTTGACTTGATGGTGTTATGTCAATATGAACCAAAATCTCTGAGGAATGTTTCTAGCACCTTGTTGAATCTATGCCATAAAGAATTAAGACAGCTATTAATAAGCCAATAGTCAGTGTCTACCTATTGTATTATGTTTATTTTATTAAATTAATCACCCAGTTGTTGTGTACCTTTGAGCCGTGATCCTGGAGTTTTCCAGAAGAGGGTCCCTTCACGGACAAGTCTCCTTCGGAGTAACTCTCCAGCTTTAAATATTCCTCCATCCCGTACTATGGCCTCAGCCCTTGGGTCAAGCTTGGCATAGATTTCTTGAAGCCGCTGTGTTTTCTCCAGATCGTCCATCTGCCAACAGGAAATTCCATCTTACATTTTCAGTTTGATTAATTATTAAATTGTGTATTAACATCTGAATGAACCAACAAACTAATTTGAGTCCACCAAAATGGAATTTACGAGGAGATACTACAAACAGTTTGAGAATGAAGAGCCTTAAAAAGAAAACTACAAACTTAAAAAGAAAGAAATTACAATTTAATCCTTTTTTTGTTGGACTGGTGGGATTGGCTCTGAGGCCCTTCTTGTTTGAAACAGTGATGGACAAGTTGACTGATGAGGTCTCCATTGCAGTTTGCAAATATCGTAAGTGAGGGTGGGAAGCAGGTATATGAGAGCCTAGAGAGGCGGAGATATGCTCTGAAGAAAAAAGGAACGAACGTCACTTGAAGTAAGACAAAATAAATGTGTGTAAATTGGAGGAAGTTAGGTGGAAATGAACATGCAACGATTAAAGATAGTGACGGTAGATGAGTTTAAGTACCAAGGGTCAACCATCTCAAGCAATGGACAGTGTACAAGAATGAAGAAGAGAGCACAGGCAGGGTGGAGTGGGCTGAGATGAGTGTCATGGGTAATTTGTGACAGAAGGATAGCGGCAAAAATGAACAGGAAAGTTTACAGAATGGTAGCAAGACCTGCTATGATCTATGGTTTGACAGGAGGTGGAGCTGGAGGTGCTGGATGTTAAGGTTTTCATTCGGAGTGACCAGAATGGACAAGATTAGCAATGAGAATATCAGAGAGAGACTGAGATGGTTTGGACTTTCAGTTCAAAAAACAAATGGGACTTATTTCAAAATAATTCTTTTCCTCACAACGCACTGAAACATCTGAGATAGGAAACTTAACTCATGTGTGGCAGTGCCTGCTAAAGCCCACTTTAACCCCCTGAGTAACTATATTAGTACTAATTATAATATTATTCATTCTTATGCATCATCTATTTTTAATCCTTCTAAGTGATATGCTTTGAGCTCATTAACAGTCTAAATATATAAAACAATAAGATGAGTTTTACTGAGTTTTTTAGTAAAAGTAGAGGAATAGTAATAGTAACAATAGTAGTAGTAAAGTCTTATTTCTAAATGTTATTCTACTGACACTAATAAATACTACTAATCATAACTGTATTACAGTATTGCAATATCATAATAACAATAGTAATATTCAATCAATAACAATCAATAACCTTAACAGTCATTATAAATGTAATATTAGTGACATTGGCTAACCATTAATGACATTTAATCTAGAACAGATTTAGATTTGGAAGAAGAAAACAGAAAATACAATGAGATTATATGGTAGATAAAAAACAGAAGTAAATAAGTCTTAGAAATAAACAAAGACGTCATCTCAAGTATAAGCTAAAAGAACTTGATATGTGTGGAAGTTTAGACACTGAAAATGCAGCTGTCAAACAGGGCAGTGAATTGTCATTTGACCTGTAAATGCTAAAATCGCTCTCTTTAGCAAGTGAAACAAGTTGTCCACTTTTCAGCTGCGGTAGGAGAGCTAAGAACAGCTCAAATGAGTGCTCGGTTGCTAGCAAAGCTAAAAACTAGCTAGAAAAAATGTGAGATCTAAAGACCTAATGGAACTGTCATTTAAGAAGAATGAGTTTTTGCACTGACTTGTACTTGATGTCTGAATGTGTAAGATATATAAAAGGAACATAAATTCTTTGTGAGTTTGCTGATATTTGCATTTGAATATGAAGAGAATAAATGACACAGATTATTCTGGGTATTGCGCAGTGCTGTCATATTCTAGAAATACATTAATCGGAGAATACTGCAGTACCTGTTGGTCTATTGAACTAAGAAGTTCTCTGATCATCAATAGAGCCTGGGCCAGAGAGGAAGCTTCTTCTTCATCATCTGGATAAAAAACAAGCAAACATCCTTGCATGTTATCTTGCTATAATAAAAACAATCAACAAATTAATCTCTAATTTCAGCAAAACTGTGAAGTTTGAATTTCATCTTCGGACAATTTTTTTAAAAAGAAAGAAATATAAGTTTGCATATATGAGTTTTAATTTGCCAAATCCAGCTCACAAAAACGGTATGTATCAAATATTAAGTTGTTAAGGGGTTAAGTTTACAGTAAATAACAGAAAAATGGACAAGAGGAAAAGGGTCAAACTGACGCCTGGTTTTGCTTTGTTGTGTGGAACTATAAATGTAGCTATTAGTTGTGTGAAAATTAGCATTTTTTTATTTTCCAGTGACATGGTAGATATGAAAAGAAAAAAGAAAAATGGAGGAGACAGATAACTGGGATGAGTCACCAGTTGTGTTGTCCAGAATGCGCTGAATAAGTGCAGGATACTTGAACATCCGTTGAGTCACCAATAAGATGCACTCTTGAACACCATGGCAACGTAGCAAGGGTCCTCGACTCACCTGCTGCTCAGAGACAGAAAGGAAGCTTTAATTTTTCATTATTGTTTAAAAGCAATCAGTGACAGTATTACAATTAGAGTCATATACTCAGAAGAACTGAAGTAAAAGGTATGCCTTTTCTGCAAGAAGTCATGGTTTTAACCAGTTTTCATGAGGGTGGCCTGAGGGCCCGACAATGTCTAGTGGGCCCCGTGCTCACTGCCTGGCACCATGGGGCATGATTGGCATTTGTCATACAATACCAGAATTGGCAGGTCCACCACTGGTATCCTGTGCTTATTACAGAGAAGAGCAGGCTCACACTGAACACATACGCGAAACGATCTGGAGAAGCCGTGGGGAACACTATTCTGCCTGTAAAATCATTCACCATGACAAGTTTAGTGGTGGGTCAACGATGGTCTGGGTGGCATGTCCATGCTTCACCAGCACCTAAGATAAATTCACTGCCCCCTAAAATTAACAGAACACTTGGAAAAACACATCAGATCTCAATGGGGGAAATAATTTCACCCACATGCACAGACCTCTACAGGCTAAACAACAGCATCCTGACTGTCGTTAAGTATCAGTATGAATTCCTTGGATCCATTGCCAGACCCATTGTACCCTACGCTGGTGCAACGGGTAATTGGGTTGCTCCTGATGTACAATGCCCAGCTTTATCTGGCGCGAATATGGAGGCAGTAAGCAGGCACCACCCAGATCTAAAAGTAGATCGCCCGGGTCACCATCTGTTGTCTCATTAGGAGCATGTCCCAACATGGTCAGTCATACATACAAGCATGTGTCAGCCATGCAAACTACTGAGTACCATTTTGAGTTGCTGCAATGAAATATTAGTAAAATGGAATAGCCTGCCGTGCCATTTTTCACTTTGACTTTTGTGGTGTCTTTGAATTCAGCCGTCTGTAGGTTGATAATTTTCATTTCCGTCAAACAATGAGGTATCCTTTCATTCAATTTTCCCCCCATTGAGATCTGATGTGTCTTCCTAGTGTTCTGTTAATTTTAGGGGGCAGTGAATTTATCTTAGGTGCTGGTGAAGCATTTCCTTCACTCTTCAATTGAAGCTGCGTTTTCTTTTTCTTGAATGTCTCCTCTTGTTCTTAAAAAGCATGTTTTCCCTTTGTTAGCCAATTATAGCAGCCACATCTGCCTTAGTTCCTTAATTATGTCTTTCAGACATACTAATTCACAACGCTTTAGCTCTACTCCGGTATGATCAACATCTTTAATCTATGCACTCCTGAGTGACTTTTCACTGTAGGAGCCTAACTGTCAAAAGAGTATTGCTCTTTTTACTTTCATACATATCTTCTTATTGAAGAGCTATTAGTAAAATTAAAATGCCTTTAGTGTGAAACATTGTAGCTTTTATCTTGTTAGGTGCCAAGTAAACCAATTATTTACTTATCCTTATTGTTGTTTTATTGTTCCTATTTATTATGCTGCTGCATCGTCAACAGCAATACCAACAACAACTGGTAACAAGGCCTCGCGGTCACACGAGGCTGCTGTTGCTAGCAACAGCTATGAAGAAGTCCACTGGGGGGCAGCAGTCCCAACAACAAAATGAGGAAGAGACGGAGGAAGAGAAATAATTGTGGTAAGAAAATAGATGGATGGGCATAATTAGGAGGTATAATTGGTATAACTCTTGGTATGTTGGTACAGTTGTTAACGTATACATATGCATGTGTCTCCTACCCGTATGAAGAACTGGAACTTCTTGTCTTTAGCGAGCAGTTCCTTGTATAATTTGACAGCCTTTAAGTGTCGGCTACAGAACTCAGCATAAGTCTTCTGCATGTCATCTGCAGACTGGCCTGAGAACTGGCAAAAGAACATACAAAAAAGTTATGTTATTGTGAATGTGAGTGAAAAAAAACACTTGCCCAAATATAAAGATAAGTTTTTGTTCATGAAAAAAGGTCTTCAGACAAAATAAACAAATAAATAAAAACCACACACATTGAGGTAAAGTCAGCAGACTCACAAACCTGCTCTACTAGAATATCCCCCAGCTGATGAATGGTGTAATTGTGGTTGGATCCAGGGTGCAGGCTGTTCTTGCGCCGCAGGAGAAGTTGTGCCAGAAACTGGGAATGTATCTTGATCAGCTGGTCCAGGCAGGGAAACATGGCATGCACAGTGCTGGGCTCTAACTGAAGCTCCTCCAGCATGCCTTGTCGAAACACCCTTTCCATGATCTGCAGTGTCTGCATATGGTGCAGCTCTGTATGAATCAGCTCTATGAGATATACACACATATATAACAAAGGTTATCTAAGATGCATATGACAACCATTACATATTTCTAAATGGTGACATATTGATTTGTTTTATATGCGTGTCTATATACAAACACACATATAAAGTTTAGCAATAGACTGAATGTCTGCATATAAGGAAGAAATGTAATTATAAATTAACAACAGTTGAAAAATATATCATTTTTTGTCACCATAGATGACATCCTGCCTCTTGATAACATTTTTGCGATGTGTCTGCAAGTAACTGCTATCCACAGCCATGCTCCATGAGTCAGCCTGAAAGTCCTGGCCCTCAAGCTCGATCTCCTCCAGTACAGAAGCATAGTACATGTCTCCTAAAGAGGAAAAGAAGATCAATATGAACGACTGACAGATTATTGTATTTTTTTTTACTATTATTATATGAGAGATTATTGTTGACTGAAGACAAAAGTATGAACAGACAACCTGAGCTTTCTCCTGTACTTGGAAGATTTGAAGATTTAATGACCGCTTCATATCTTAGAAATGTTTCCCTTTTCACTTATACTACTGTATAGCTGTATTCCACTACATTCAGGAAGAAAATACTGTTTATGAGGATCTTATTACTAATCATAGCATGCACTAAATGGTTAATGGACTGGTTCTCATATGGCACTTTTCTACTCTACCCGAGCACTCAAAGCGCTTTATACAACCTGGGTCATTCAGCCATTTATACAAGCACTAATTTTTTTTAGCATTCACACACATTCATACTCTGATGGATGCAACTTGGGGTTTGTATCCTGCCCAAAGATATTTGGCATGCTTGACTGGAGCAGCCAGCGATCAAACCACCAACCTTCCAATTAGTGGACACCTGCTCTACCTCCTGAGCTGCAGTAATTAAGCATTTATCTATTTAAGTTAAGCGCCAAAAATGCATTCATGTTGACAAGCTATACTTAAATTCTAGTAACATGCATTCATTTGTCACAATATTACAGTAAGGTGTGCAGTTTGGTTGGGCAGCCAAACCCAAAAAGCAAAGAGCAGGTTTGGAACTGATAACAAATTATGTGGAACTTGTACTCCTTGCAGTCCTCCCATGAAAAATAGTCACAATGAATTTTGTTAAACACTGTTTAACTTCTTTTTTAAATACCTACATTCTCCAGGTACAGTTGTGTAACTGCTCATTTGTGCACATATCTAATCAGAGAATGGTCTAAAAAAGAGAAAATATTCAGGCCACCGAAATCAAAGAAGCACAAAGTGTCACAACGTAACAGGTGAGTGTTTGTTTCAGTAGTGACGTTTCCATTTTCATTTATCTGTTTTTTATGCCAGATATTATTTGCAGCACTCTTGCATTACCCTTGTGATTTATCACATCAGCCATTATTCCGATCTTCATGAACTTTCAGTCGTTCTGGTTTGTTTTCTACTATGGCTCAGTGCATTATGATATTGTTGGAAGAATGACCAGTTTGGTTACTTCAGTCTTTGGCCTGGAGTCTTGTGAGTATATAACATGTATAATTAATAACTTACTGACTGTGAATATATCTAGCTGTCGAAGATTTTTTTACTATTAAGTGTTGCTTGGATGTTTGTGATACCATCATCATTGAGTGATTCCATTGACATAGTTCTGGTTCTGAAGCTGAGGGAGTCTGTTGACTGCGAGAGAATTCTGCGTAGTCCCAGGGGAGCATCATCATTCAGCGACCTGCAGTGCACACATGCATGCAGGTATTATTGTTGTGCATAAAATTAATGTAGCGGCGAACAAACTGGAGAGCCAAACTGGCAAATTATTTTCCCACAGAGCCAAAGCTGTTAAAATAATAAACAGTACCTTGAAAAGTGGTGTTTAATGCATAGATATTTCACTGGGTGTACACTAACTCATACATCTGAATTTTGGAGTTGGGATTGTTGGTGTTTTGATTAACAGGTGTACTGAAACTGACAGTTTCAAACTAAGTTTGTGAGTGTTAATTGATAACTTCCTCATGTATATATATTAACATGGAGCCATATAAACTGCCAACACTGAGTATTCAAAATTATTCCAAAATCAACACATGACACCTAGTGTCAATGCCAGACATAGTGGGATGGAGGGTTTGTGGTGGATAGATTATCTTTTTTGAAAATTAATTATGAGAAGGTATTGTTGTTCTTTTTGGGTGTGTGTGTCACAGAAGAAGAGCAACAAGCTTGCACTGATGATCTCAGGTAACTTTAACCAAACAACACAGCAACACTAATATTCTCTCTCTATTTTTACAACCCACCCTACAATGTTGTTGGTGGAGACACTCTTGGACAGGGATAGGTGAGAGCGACCACGGCGTGATCTGAGCAGAGATTGTCGGAAGCTGTCAGATGGGTAAATAGCTGAAGTTGGACGTTCCCGCATTCCTTGAGCTGAGAAGAAAAAAATTGTTGTATTGATAAGAAGAATTGGCAGAGGAAAGGGAACAATATTCCAACATGTTTAGCAAGCTAAAGGGGATTTTGATGTTGACAGAGCAACATATTGAAAAAGAGATACATAAGAGGGAGGAAGAAAAGAAAGACAGGAAAAGAGTGAGGCAGAATATGCAGTTGATTTCTTAGACTGCATATATTACATTACTCTTACTTTTTGCACGCAATGGAACATTATTCTTCATCAGGGCCGTCTTCTGTTGCTGAATTAATAAAGGACAAAAACTACAATTACAATAGCACAAAAAATGAAATTAAGAGAGAGGTTTTTTTAAGTCAGTTTAGCTACCAGAATAAATTGACTATTCATTATACTTAATGTTGATTGAGGACCCCAAAAGTTAGGAATGAATACAAGGAACTAAAACAACCTTTTATTGACAATGACACTGTAATCCCCAATAGGCTGTTCATGAGGAAACACTGTAACCCTAGGGAAAGACTCGGAGCTTGGAAACTACAGCACTACAGGAACCATGGAAACACTAACAGTACAAGAACAGCATTCACAGTACACAGAACTAAGGGGAGACAAAGACTACAAACAGGGAGATAGGAAACAGCAGGGCACATAGCTGGAACTATTTGGAACTATTCAGAATAGAAATACATTTAGATCAATAAGTATCTGAACCGCACAGATACTGAAGTGCAGACTTTCAGTGTTACATGTAAACTTCAGCAGCACTATGTCCACAATTTGACAAAAACGACAAGTATTCTTGATGAACTGTTGCAGGTTGTGATTCATGATTTCTGACTAGCCAAAGACCAGAGACCATCATTTCTAAAAAAAAATGATCCGATACCTTTAAATATAAAAGAAATGCAAAACTCTTCCATTGCTTGGATTCACTACTGCGGTGTCTGTTGGTTTGACATTTCTATAATGTCACTTTGATTTGCTTGGTAACTGCAATTCTAAATATGTGACATGTGTGTGAGATCAGTTAATTAAATAGCACTTATCTCATCTTAGTCACCACTTGAAGCTCTTTTGCACAACTAGCCACACTGACCCATTCACACACACAGTCATTCAGTGATGGATACAGCAGGACACTTTGGGATGAATATCTTGGCCAAAGACACCTCAAAATGCAGGGCAGACAAGCATTTGATCATGCTTTTGATAAAGGTACTTAATGATAGTGGTGACACATTCTGCCTATTACCTGCCATTACTTGGGCAACAAGAAGAATACCCCAAAAATTAGATGACCATGCATCTAAACAAGCTCAGACTCACCCAGAACAGACGGATGAAGAACACATGTTCAAATGGATATACAGAGACTCTTTGGGTTTTGTGGAAACTATGATTACTAGTGATGTCTGTGTCTTACCCTCTGTTTCATTTTGGCACAGTTTGGCAAAGTATCTCGACATCGGTTGTGGATAGTGGCACTGCATGCTGGACACAAGAGGCAAAATAAACAGTAAGGAACATACAACATTCACTTACATCACCAAATCAATTAGACACAAATCTTTCACTATAATGACACCCCCAACCAAAATGATATTTCATTGCCAACAACCTTTAAGCCAGTGGTTTTCAAATGTATCCTGGGAGGCTCCACTTCAGAACCCAATATTTATTTATCAATTCTTATCAATAAAAAAGTTAAAGTTTAATTGCAAGGAAATAAAGTATAGCAAAATTGCATTAGTTATGTTTTGTTTTTCTAGAAAAATCATTTTGCTTCAGGTTGGTCATGCCCTAAAATAGCAGCCAGAATCTGTTCAGTATTTATTTTACCTATTAGTTTATATGTTTGATTTAGTTTTAAAACGTCAAGATGGCAAAGGCAAAGGAACCCACTGGTTAAACGAACAACTGTGACGTGAAAACACATCAGTCCTCAATGGGGAAGAAAATGATGCTGTATACATATACTGATATGGACGGGAATGAAAAGTTGAAGTAAGAAAGTAAGAAAAAACAAGTTACAGAAACTCTTATGCACTGACAACAACTTGTTTGGGGCCATGGGTCATGGTTGAAATTAAAACAAACTTCACTCTTCACAACAGTAACCCTGTTCTTTCACAAATGATAAGTTGTGAGTGATTGCTTATTGTGGCATAATCCTGTGCATCAGGGCACACACACTAAAGGACACCCTGCGTGTAAATGAGCCACACCAGTAGCTTTAATCAAATTACAATAACTGATACCCTGAGAATAAGAATGGACTGAGCTGTCAACATCACACTGTAATAACCAAATAGCAAAAACTTGTATTGTTGTATTTTGGCAGGCTATTTAATTTGTGATTGAAACTGTGTTTACTGACTGCTCTTCATTTCTTCAGTCATCAAATTATAATAAAATATCAACACTACTATGACTACTAATGCAGTCATGATGCGGTCGCGGCAGATGGCCGCCCCTCCCTGAGCCTGGTTCTGCTGGAGGTTTCTTCCTGTTTAAAGGGAGTTTTTCCTTCCCACTGTTGTCAAAGTGCTTGCTCATAATGGGACATATGATTTTGGGGGTTTTCTCTGTTACTTCTCTGTTTCTCTGTGACTAAAAAGAAGACTGATTCAAAATAAGAGCGGAACCAGGTCTCTTCATCTTTAACCATAAAGAGGTTAGATTTTTTTTAATAGTTTCATTTAACAATTAAACATTAATGTAATAGCCTTAAAATACCACTCCTATCTCCCTCCTTTTTAAAGTGTAATTGATTTGCTAAAAAAGGGACCAAATACTAAAAAAAACAAGATAGAGGTGACGCATACCTCAGTGCACATCCATGACTGCATCTTCATACTCACAATAAAATAACAACTTTCTCAACTACCCTCCTCTAGCTGGCTCTCACTATACATAGCACATAGACGAAATGGTGGTGCAATAACCAGAGTGTTGCTTACTAGGGCAGCAGAGTGCCTCCTTTGCAGTGATACTCTTGTTGCATGCCGAACAGAGTGTGGTTCCTGACACTGTCAGAGATGTAAAAAGGTGACCATTGGGCTTGAGTACCACACTCTCCCTTGCAGCTTTCTCTCGCTCCCTCATGCGTTCTCGCTCTTTATTCTGAAAATGAAACAGAAACGAAATGTAAAAGACTTGTAATACTAAATACTTGTTTACATACATGTTCTATGCATTTACTAAGAGAAAGTAGAGCTTATGCACTCAATCTGCTACTTATCATCTGTGAAATTAGTTCTGCTTATTTACATCATAGTTATTGCATGAGTCTAAAGACAGATTGGAATGAAAGAGGAGCAATTTATCAGGGAAACAGAATTATTACTACCTAATACCAATACAGCTTGGCCATAAACAAATGCAATACCCATCCCTGTTGTAATATCTTCCATAAAGCTAGAACATCTTACTGTTCATCACTGATTGAAGAAAGAACAACCCTAGGTTTCTCTTCAGCACTGTAGCCAGGCTGACAAAGAGTCAGAGCTCTATTGAGCCAACCATTACTTTAACCTTAACTAGTAATAATCATAACCATCACCATGTAACACTTACATGTTATGTACAGATATTTTCAATGACAATGATATTTATTTTTGGAACTCTTTCTCCAATTGATCTTTCTGAGTTAACTTCAATAATTACTTCCTCCAAACCATCAATGTGTCTTTTAGACCCCATTTATACAAAACTGCTCAAAGAAGTCCTGCCATTAATTAATGCTTCAATCTTAAATATGATCAACCTATCTCTAATAATCAGCTATGTACCACAGGCTGGCAGTAGTTAAACTGTTACTTAAAAAAAACATCACTCAACTCAGCTGTCTTAGTTAATTATAGGCCAATCTCCAACCTTTCTTTTATCTCAAAAATTCTTGGAAGAGTCGTTGTAACAGAAACATGTTTTAGTGAAGGTTACAAATGCTCTTCTTATGGCCTCTGACAGTGGACTCATCTCTGTGCTTGTCCTGCTAGACCTCAGTGCAGCGTTCGATACTGTTGACCATAATAT
>VVHJ01038732.1:0-12092 GCA_015107715.1 Tylochromis polylepis
CATAAAGACCTGGATGGCCTCTAATTTTCTGCTTCTAAATTCAGATCAAACTGAGGTTATTGTACTTGGCCCTGAAAAATCTTAGAAATATGGTCTCCTATCCCAGCTGTCCTAGGGCGAGGGGCAGGATACAGCCTGGACAGGTTGCCAATCTGTTGCAGGGCTAACACATAGAGACACCATGCAATTTAGATTCACCACTTAACCCCACTGGATGTCTCTGGATTGTGGGAGAAAGCCAGAGCACCCAGAGAGAACCCACGCAGACACAGGGAGAACATGCAAACTCCACACAGAAAGACTGATGGTGGAACTGAACTCAAGACCTTCTTACTGTGAGGCAACAGTGCTAACCACCATGCCGCTCCCTACGTAATTCACTACTACTGACTACTGTAATTCATTATTATCAGGATGTCCTAAAAACTCCCTGAAAAGCCTTCAGTTAATCCAAAATGCTGCAGCAAGAGTCCTGACAGGGACTAGAAAGAGAGAGCAGATTTAAACCCTCACTGAGTTATGCTGCAATAGGTCTAGGCTGCTGGGGACTTCCCATGATGCACTGAGAATTTCATCTTTATTTCTCACATCTGCAGTAAGTCTGCATCCGTGTCTTTTCACTCCCTTAGTCTGTGTATTGTCCTATCTCCATTTTTTCTCTTCTTTTCCCCTCATCCCCAACCGGTTGTGGCAGATGGCTGCCTCTCCCTGAGCCTGGTTCTGTTGGTGGTTTGTTCCTGTTAAGAGGGAGTTTTTCGTTCCCACCATTGCAAAGCGCTGTTCATAGAGGGTAGTTTGATTGTGGAGGTTTTTCTTCTGGTTTTAACTGTTTTATTCGTCAATACATACCATTTTTACCAGGTCTTTCTATGTGAAGTGCTCATGTATTAGGGCAATGGAAAGTAAATCTGTCAAATACTGCAGTGGAGTGAAAAGTACAAGTAAAATAATATGTTTTCTTAACCTCCCACAACAAAACAGAGAACTCAGGACATGAGGATTTGAAAACCAACAAAATCAGGAATGTAGGAAGCAATTCAGGAGCAAACCGACCTGGACGAGGCCATGCTGCCCGATAAATTTAAGAGTTTCTACACACACTTTTGTCTCCTAAAGAGTCAATCCCACTTCAAGGGTTAGTAACACTGTGAATATCAGTGTGAAGTTAGTACGAGCTTCTGACCCTCCTTCATGTACTGAAAATACCAGAAAATCAGCAAGCTGATGTTTAACTGACATTTAAACATTTCACTGTCTACACATAATTTAATACAGCCACCCCACCTGTGAGGCTGATTCCAAAGCACAGACAACACCTGAGTCAGAACAGAACCAGTTCACATTCACATAGGCCGACCACCATTCGCTCTATCTAATAACACCACCTTTAAATAAGACTGCCACCCCTTTCGTTCATATTTTGGTCAAAGTTTTTCTGCTCATCAGTTCACATGCCTGTGGTCTCAGGGCTGAATAGCACACATTTCCCATCATGCTTCACTGGGTGATTTCAAATGGACCAATCATCTTTCCATTACACTGACAGCAGTACGTGTGTGTGTTTGTGTGAGAGAGAGAGTGAGTGAAAACACATTCACCTCGGAGCAGCGAGCTACAGCCACTCAGCTCTCAGAAATGTTGTCATGGCAACATGGCAGATGAGAATCCAGCATCCCTGAAACGCGTCCAACCTCCAGTGGTTGTTGGTTCGATTCCAGATGAGCCGGGGCTTTACAGGGAGCCTTTCAGATTAAATGTACAGGACCGGATGAGAAGCCCCGCCTCGACGTGAAGATCCCTGATCTGATTGGATGAATTGGGTGTAATCTTAAACTCTCTGTGCTGGTTTAAATGAAGTAGAAACAGATCAGAATAATCAGGTGGATTCATGGAGGAAACACACCTGACCGCAACTCTACTGATCGCAGGTAAAGAACTAAGAGGTCACATGACTCAGTGAACAGAAATGTCATATGACACCTGTTTGTCACGTTTCTGCATCCTCACCAGATGAAACTGTGAAACATGGCCAGCACGAACACAACACCTGCACCAGGTGTTGTCTTACCTGAGAGTTGAGGAGGGAACAACAGCAGGTTGGCCCTAGAAGTGTGTCCGCCTGGTCTCTGGATTATCCGATCGGTTAATAGGAGGCGCTTCTGTCTCCTTGGGAACAGACCCAATTCCTCTGGTGAGAACCAGGTATCAGTGATCTGCAACCACATTAGCAACATTAGCGTGTGTGTGTGTGTGCACGTGTTTGTGTTCGTGTGTGTGTGTGTGTGTACCTTTGGGAAACGATGATGACAATGATGATGAAGAGGAGACGACTGATAAAATGGCGGGACGAGAGGAACGACTTCAACTGCTGGACGCTCCCACTGAAACCACAAAAAAATTAGACTGAACTTCCTGTTCCACCATCACAGACAGACAGACACAAAGACAGGTAGACAGGTGCTGATGCAACCTTCTGTCAGAGAATTTGTCCAATTAGAGTCCTCCTGGCCCTGCCTGACCTTTGTACTGTGTGCAGAAAGAACTGGAGGACTTTCAGATGAAGCTGCTGACAGAATAAAATGAGGACCTGAACTCATCATCTTCTTATTGAAAAAGGATTTTTCATCAAGGTGAAGGAGCTCTCAGAGATCCATTATCACTATAAAAACTAAAACTCCTTCATCCATCGTCCACGTGTGAAAAGAGACGAGTCAGAGCATAGAGGTCCAGATCTGTCAGCAGGCTTTTCAGTCCAGGCACAGAACTTCAGAACTCTCTGCAGCTCCTTCATGTCTCACCACCATTTAATGTCACTGTGCAGGATTTCAGACAGTTTTCTTTGTTCGACACAAACATGCTTTAAAAAGAAAAATCACTTCAGAAGGTCTGCTGATAAGATGTTAAATTCTGTCACTGGAGTTTATGCAGAAAGAATTAAAGAAGAGCTGCACGAGATAATTAACACGACACCAATAATTAACAGACAATTATTCACTTTGCCCTCAGGGATCATTAAAGTTTCATCTTATCTCCAGACTGCAGAGGAGGCCGAACTCACTTGAAGACACTTTAGATCAAACTGAAGAAGTGATGTGAGGAAAGAGACACTGAAAATAATGTCTTTAACCCTTTCGCTTCACATATAAATCAATCACTTTCAGGGACAAGATGAAACATGAAACATTAAAATAAACGAAGGTCTTGTAATCAGTCAGAGCTGCTCATGACTGATTCAGCTCATTCACTGTGTTAATGTAATTACATTACAACAGAAATGTACTCGCTTAGAGCTAATTAAATTCCATCCAAATGCTGATATGAGAGGGGATACATTCAGATATATCTGTTTCAGTAAAATAGTGTATGCTGAATATAGCTTCAGATAAATTCAACATATAAGAAAAACTGTTGGACTAATTTGCACGTAACACAATGAAGCTGTCTCTACGTCTGGACACGCTTCATTCATTCAGCAACCTAAATTCTAGGCAACGTTTTTGATTGGTTCCCTTGTTTTAATTTGAATCGCCTCTCATCAGCCAGTCAAATCCGTCTGCACTGCTCCATGTGACCTGACTCTTCTATGGCAGGGGGCCTTTCAGTGCTATTAATTGAACAATAATGTTGTTAATTCAGAGAAGACTCCAGCATGACTCTGCAGAGTAAAACGTTTCCAGCTGTGAAAAGCTTTCTGTCACTTCCTGCTGATGCTTTCTGTGGTCTGCACTTCATCTCAAATAAGTTCCTGCTGTACGAGGAACTGTGGGACCACCTGAGAATTCTGGGAAATCAATTCTATGATCTTACTTTTCTTTTCTTTGATAATGATTATTTGATTGATGTTCTTGAACTATGAGGATCTCCCATAAACAAGAGAGCAGACGATTCACAAGAAACTGTCAGGTTTGTTTATTTGATTATTTTCTGGTTATCTTTGAGTGCATCAGCACCAACCAACCCAATCCACCAAGAACAGTGCTAAATATGAGTGAACGGGCAAGCGACAGCAAACAACACTAACAATGATAACACAGAATAGGTTCAAACAGAGGAGAGGGAAAGGCAGCCATTGTTTGGTATTAAAAGTAAATCTTCCACCAGACCAAGATGAGGATGGTGTGGAGTCTTTACAGTTGGAACAGCTTTGGAGGATTCATTCAAAGAAGAGCTACTCTATTAGTAGCCTGTCATATGAAACTGAAATGAGTGTAACAGCAGTCTGCAGGATGTGCAGACAGACACTAAACAATATTTACAGACATGTTAATAAAATTTCAACATGTGTAAATGTGGAGAACGTTCGATTTTATTTTTTAAAATCGAAAGTTCTCCTTGTTCTTCTCTTGCTTCTTGTTTCTGCTCCTGTGTGAGGTTGCAGGTATTTATTAAGGTCAAAGGAAAGAATGTCACACACAGTCACCTGTGGGCACAATTAGGACATCTTTTGTAAAATCCCAATTTAATTCAATGTAACCCATTATCGTAAGATTCAGGCAAACTTCAGATCTGCTGTAGTTAAATTAGCGTCTGCATTTTGACATTGATTAAGTATATTCTTTATGAGATATGTACAATACCTGGGAGACTGATAAAATAATGTGATACTGTAGAACTCTGTGGGTAAAAATGTAAAAATATCTTTACTGCCTGTATGTGTCCTAGTATCAGGTGACTGTTCTCCCCTCACAATTAATACATATGCAACAAGGCCGGCAGTAAAAATAATAAGAAACTCTCAGTGATGTCACTGTTTTAAAAGATAACTAACACCAAAGTAGGTGTGGTGTTCCCTGCATGTTGGTAATGTTTTGCTACATTTTACGACATTATCCAATCATCAGCAGCGTTCAAATAAATCCCACCTACACACAATGAATCAGCTGACAAAGGTCTGACAGCACAGGTGATGAGGTCAGGTGTGTCATGGTACCTGCACCAGTTGTGCGTGCTCAGGTATCCACACAGCTGGGGGGTAGAACACCAAAGGAGGCATGGCCTGGTATGTTGCAGCTGACCAGCTGGCCAACCACAGCCACTGGGGGGAGGGGTCAGTGCTTACAGACAGCCAGGGTGTGGTGGTTACCATGCCAGCTGGCTGACCTTTAAACCTGGTGACTGGCAGCATCATGATGACATCACCATCTGAGTGACAAACAGGCCAATTAGGGCTGAGCAGTATGATCACAGGCAGACTGAAAACATGGTCAAACTGTACGCTAAAAGACATGAAAACAAAACCATGTGAATACTGAGGTAAAACAATCTGCAAATAAAAAAAAGAAAACTTTTTTAAAAAATGAGGAAAATGTGAAAATGAGTAAAATCCGAGTTCAGAATGGAAAAATCATTTTTCAAACACATGCAGCACAGCAGCACATCTTTTCAACAGCAGTAACTCATCAATATGTGATATCTGCTTTATCAGCACAGACTCAAAATGACACTTCCACACAAACACTGCATCAAAGGCCCTTCATCTAAAATCTATCAAGATAAATCATGTATCACTACGAACGCCTCTGAATTCAGATCAATAAATATTTAAAAGTTATTACAGAACAAAATGTTAAACTGAAGTCTCAGGCTGGTGTTTGAATTCCACTTTAATAATAGAGTATAATTCTACTGTTTGTACTGTTACATTTAGTATACTCTGTTCATGGAAAGCATTACTGATCCAACTGATTATCAGTCTGATCGTACTGATCACCTCAAAATCATCATCACATCTGTCAGAGTGGTGAGTGTTATTTCATTTTGATGTGGTAAAGTTTGTTCGTAAACATTAATGATGCTCAGAAAATAAATGATCTCAGCTCAGCAGGAAACACTTTGGTTCCTTTACAGAATCACAAACGCGAGCATTTCCTGTTCTTTGACACACTGATAAACCTTCATCGGTTTATTGATCGGTATCAGCTGAAGTTCCTTTCTACTGAATCCGGCCAAATATCTGCCGTCCAACCACAAACGGTCACAACATGTTTCTGACCGATGTTCCTCACAGGTTCTTCTCTGTCCTCCTACATCTTCTTTATCACGGACACCATCAGCAGCAGCAGCAGTTTAGGTCACATGATCACCTGAATCCAAACTACAGTCGACATTTTCCTTCACTGATCAATTATAAAAACTATCATTGTTATTATAATTTTAAGTGACCGATCATCAGTCACATTTTATTATTATTGTAAATCAATACATGATAATTATAAAATGATTATTATTAATAAATGAATTGAAATTTTCTGTTAGATTCTCCCATCTGTAGCTGGAAAGACTCTCACACTGAGCTGCAAGCTGTGATAATTCATTAAATGAATACATTTTTAGTTTAGTCATCTCTGTCCTGTTATTGTTTATTATTTCACTAATGATGCTTTTTCACATTTTAAATGGTACAGTTCTTAAAGTAAGCCTGATGTTTCTCACACTTGAACAGTGATTCCCAGCATGGATTACATTCAGATAAAAGGACTAGATGTTACAGTCAGTCCTTTTGGACTCAGGTATTGATCAGTAATCACTATAAATATCATATTAGAGTTAGGAACAGTGAAATTGGTGCTCTGTTATTATTTATTTCTTTTAAAACTGTAACAAAAAACCCCCTCAGGCCCCACACACGGGTATGAATGTGGCTGTCACATGGAGGACGGTTTATTCAACTGAATAATAATCACTTAATATTATTTTATATTTAACATGACGATGAACATGGTGTCCTCACACACACACACACACACACACACACACACAGATTAATGACAGAGTTTGTGTGTGTCGGTTTAATAAGGTCAGACTTAAATAAAAACAAATGTGATGAAAATGTCAAAGTGTTTCAACAGCTGGAGTCTCAGAGTCCAGCTGTGAACAGCTGCTGCTGAGGATGATGATGATGATGCAGACCTGCAGCTGACCGGAACATCACGGTAAATCCGGTAAGAGTCACCTACCGACCCGCGGAGCTCCTCCGGCGTCTGTCCGGTAAACTGCTCCTCGGACCGGCGGGACCGAGCCTCTGCTCTCCGGTCACGTTCCTCAGGCTGCAGCTCGCGGAGGTCTGCAGATCAGCCTCCCATACGGTAAAGGTGAAAGCACGCGCGCGGCATGACGTGAAAATAGCGACAGACAGACGCAGACAGACCCGACGGACACCGCGCGTGTCACTGCGATGCCTGATGGTTGAAAAACACTGGAGCCCGCGTGCAGCTCCGCGTCGTCACGGAGTCTCCCGCTCTGCCCCCCCCCTCCCTCCGTCCGGTACAAACGGATTGAAGCTGAGCTCCTCTCAGATCAAAGAGCCGCTCCCCTTCAGCGTGTGTGTGATAATCAATAATCAGTACAAATCAGGAGGTTTGAGTTATTGTGAGTTTATTCGTGGTTTCACTTTGTTCTCCTGATCAGTTTCAGTCGCATCTTTTCTGTGCTGATGTCTCCTCTGTGTCTTCTTCGGTCTCCTCACACCTGTTTGTTTTGCTCACCTTGTTTCCTCTTCCATTGTCGTTAGTATTATGATTCATTCGCTTGTGTTCTGTTTTACTTTGAAAGACTGTTTAAGTTTTGCTTCCTGTCTTCCCCTGGTACTGATCGTCTTCACCTGTGGCTCATTCCCAGCACTTCCTAAGTTAGCCAACAGTTTAACCTGCATGTTCACTGAAAGGGGCGAGGCTAGGAGCAGGGTCAGGATCTCCTGCCAGCACAGTAATCTAAAACTGTGATTGGTCAGATGCTGCCAGGTTCGCCCCTCTGATCCTGATTTCTCATGTTGGTGTAAGTGAATTCAGATAGTGGAGCTATGCCCTGGGTATGCTGAACTCACCTGATCACTTAGCTCAGGTGGCTGTAGCTGAGTTGGTAGAGCAGGTCACCTACCAACTAGAAGGTTGGTGGTTCAATCCCTGTCTGCTCCAGTCTGCATGCCAAATATTCTTGGGCACCATACTAACTCCATGTTGCTTTCCAATGCATCCATCAGAGTGTGAATATTAGCTACAAAGAAAAAAGTGAGTGCTCAGAGTCTAAAGCGATATACAAGAACCAGTCCATTTAACATTTAGATTACCACCACAAAACAGGAAGAGCCAATATGACTGAGCTTTCAAAAGAAAAGGAAAAAAATCTCCACATATACTTGGATATTTTTTCAGGTATCTGTGAATGTTTACAGCCTCCACTGATTCATGGTTGTTTTTTGCGTATAAAGATAATAAGAAATATACAGTCAGTAAAGCTTTAAGACACAGAAAACAGAATCTAACCCAAACTTTTTGGTTTATTTTAAATAATCTGCCAACATTCACAGATTCTTGGTTCAGTGTGCGGCTCTTTTCCATGTCTCAGTCACCTGAAAAAATGTCGTATGATGAAGTAGATCATAGCAGCGAGCGTCTCCTCTGAAAGGTCGACAGTTAATCCGTCTGTCAATATTAGTGTGTGTTTGCAGAGATTACAGCAGAGCCGCTCGACTCAGAAACAATTACTGATATCAGGTAAAATAAACACACACACACTCTCTTCACCTGAATATGTGGGATTAAATTGTGTGTGTGCTCAGAAAAAACACATACATACAGAATACACTGTCGTCATTATCGCACTAATAGATGTTTGGTTGTGATCAACACACATGCACACACAGTGTTGATATATCAGTACTGCAGTATTTTCTAGTGATGTCACAGATTTAATCTGAAACAGAGTATGAATGAGGTTTGCGTAAGAGAAAACAATTATTTTGAAAACCTTTGGTGTGTACATGAAACTTTTTTTGTTGAAAATCTTTAATTCAGGGATCAGGTGCTAAATTGTGTCTATTTTGTTCTCATTTTCTGTGATAAAACTAAAATAAAAATCTAAATCACTATTTTAAAGGACAAACTGATCTCTGTGGAAAAAAATAAAAAGTTTACAGAAACCTGTTTTTGGTACTGATCTGATTTTCTGCGACAAATCTGCACAAACTGAAACTCAGCCTGAAGCTTAATGACTGGCAGGCTTCAGAAATAAATAAATGATTTTCACTGGTTGGCAGCAGAGTGGAGCTTCACCACTGATTTAATTAATTCAAATTAGCCGAGGATATCAGAGAACATTTAACCCGTTTCATGTAAAACTGCTAATCCCTAGTGGAGGTGTAAATGAGACTGAGGCTTTGCATTCATAAAAAAAAAAAAAAAAAACTCACTCCAGCTGAAGGCATGAGCATTAAAATAAACTTCACATGAGGCAGTGAAACAAACTCACAAAACAAATATTTATAGGAACTAGGACGGATCAGTGCAGAAGACGATAAATAAAAATCATGTCCTGGGAAATGTCTCATTGTGAAGAAAGACATGCAGAGAAGTCCTTCATACTAACACTTCATGTGTTTATTGATCACTTGGAGTAAAAAAAATCAAGCACCTCCTTGAGCAGCAACAACCTTCATTCAACATTTCCTGTAGCTGCTGATGAACGTCAATGAAGAGAAATTTTGGGCCCTCCACCTCATCAGTATTTCTGGATTATTGTCTTGATCAGCTCTGTGGGGTTAATGTCAGGGCTGGGACTCGAGCGCCCCGTCCTCTTCCTTTACTGTGGTTGGTTTCTTTGTGTTCTTTGACTCAGTGTCTTGTGGTATCGGCTGGACTCTTCTGGGCTTCATCTCTCCATGATGTTCTCCTGGAACATTTCTACATACAGTTTATTGTTCCTTCAATGATTGAAAGCATACACACAGCACCTCCTGCCATGGCCATGGGAGTAACTGCCTCCAGTTAGCTCCAGCCATAGCTGACATGTTAACATTGGGATCAAAGTAGTGCTCATTATGATGTGTTTGTTTTTTCTCAAGGAAGTACAGGAGAACGTCTGTCGTTTAAAAGATTTAATTTGCTTCAGCAGTTGAAATTACAGTGCTGCACCTCGGTGTGAAATCAGCTTTCACACAAAGTATGACTCTCAGAGCGGGCCCTACAGTTTTATAATACAAGAAAAACACATATTATTATGACTATCTTCTTCCGTAAGCGACGTGGCGGTCCTGCTGTCTGCCTGAGAATCTTCTCCTCTCTCCGATCACGTCTGACCTCGCTTCGTATCTGCTCCTCTTCCTGGAAAAAACAGAGAAAAGACGCCTCCCTGCCGAGCCTTGATTATTAATATTATCCTACTGATTCTACTTATTATCTAATTTCGGGACATTCTGTTCGGACTCCCTTAGCCCAGAAAATATCCTCCTGACTTTAACCAGTGTGATGTGTAAGCATGTTTGGCAAAACCCTCTGCATTTCTACATGTCAGTCACGATAATTCAATTCAGTCATAGTGCTGAATGAAGCTTTTGACCTTTATTTCATGGAATGCCAACTCTTTAATAAGCAGATAGCAATGTATATATAAAAATCATAAAAAATAGATTTAATCATTTTATTCCTAACAACAATCATAACTGCAATTCTCACTACAGCAACACCCTAACACTAACTCAAGCCTGGCTACATTTACAGCTTGCTACTTTAGCAGTAACTAGAGACCAGATGAGCTCTACATCTGCTAACTGTATAGGCCAATCTGGTTCTGCTATACTATCCATCTAGCCAGTGGCTAAATTGGCTCCTCAGAGAAATGTATATATAAAAATTCCCCTCTCCCCCCTGCGGGTGGTCTATCCTTTAAGCCCGGGTCCTCTACGAGAGCCCTGGGAGCTTGAGAGTCTTATGCAGAATCTTTGTTGTTCCTAGGACTGTGCTCTTCTGGACAGAGATCTTGGGTTAGGGTTGTTCCTGGAATCTGCTGGAGCCACTCGCCTAGCTTGGGGGTCACTGCACCGAGTGCTCCGATTCCCACTGGGACCACTGTTGCATTGACCCTCCACATCTTCTCGAGCTCTTCTCTCTGCCCTTGGTGCTTTTCCAGCTTCTCATGTTCCTTCTTCCTGATGTTGCTATAACTTGGTATAGCTACATCTATCACTGCAGCTGTCTTCCTCTGCTTGCCCACCACTACATTGTCCGGTCGGTTAGCCATCACCCGTTTGTCCATCTGTATCTGGAAGTCCCACAGGATCTTAGCTTAGGATCTTAGCATACTCGGCACAGATGTTCTTGGGATGCCACTTGGTTATGGCGCTCCATGTATGCCCTGCCTGCTAGCATCTTGCGCCCTGCTGTTATGTGCTGGATTGTCTCAGGGGCATCTTTACACAGCCTGCACCTGGGGTCTTGCCTGGTGTGGTAGACCCCAGCCTCTATGGATCTTGTGCTCAGAGCTTGTTCCTGTGCTGCCATGATTAGTGTCTCTGTGCTGTCTTTCAGTCCAGCTTTGTCCAGCCACTGGTAGGACTTCTGGATGTCAGCCACTTCCTCTATCTGCTGGTGGTACATACCGTGCAGGGGCTTGTCCTTCCATGATGCCATTAATGTGGAGGAGGTGGCTGATGATTGCTCCATTTCATAGTTGGTATATGTAGCCAGTCCTGTCAATGATCTCACTGAGAGGGTTCAGGCCAGCAGTGGGGAACAGCAGTGGGGGCAGAGCATGATGGTGATTTGTGCTATAGGCTTCAAGTTGGCCTCTAGGGTTGTGCTCCACATCCTCACTGAGTTCCTGATGAAGGCTCTTAGGGTCCTGTTCATCTTGTACAGTTCTAGGCATTCCAGGATCCATGTCGGGGGCATTGAGTCATAGGCTTTCTTGTAGTCAATCCAGGCAGTGCACAGGTTGGTCATTCTGGCCTTGCTGTCTTGGGCAACTTTCTTGTCTCCAAGGAGCTGATGTTTCACTCCTCTGGTATTCCTGGCAACTCCTTTCTGTGCCACACTCATGTTTTGAGCCATGTGCCCTTCATCTTAGCTGCTATGATGCTTGACAGGAGCTTCCATGTGGGACTAAGGCAGGTAATTGGTTGGTAGTTGGATGGGACTGGTCCCTTCTGGGGGTCTTTAGGGAGCACGACTGTCTGGCCTTCAGCTAGCCATTCTGGATGTCTCTCAGCAGCTGGTTCATTTGTGCATGTGCTCATGGGAGTGCAGTCAGCTTCTTCAGCCTGTAGGCGTGAATCATGTCAGGGCCTGGTGCTGTCCAACTCTTCATACTGGAGACCCTTT
>VVHJ01038735.1:0-19368 GCA_015107715.1 Tylochromis polylepis
ACCATGTTCTGACTGAGGGATTTCTGAAAGATTCAAACGCACAGCTCTGCTATCACTTCAGACATAAATGAAGACAGGAAACTAAACAGCAGTGACGTTTGTAGGCTTACTGAAGTTGGGCTAGCTGGTATATAATGATGTGCTACGTGCTGGCTAGCTACACAGCTATGTTAGCATAATATAAACACAGTGAAGCTGGAGGATGAACGCTAACTTTTTTCCACTCGATAAAAGTTAACGCGAGGGTTCCCGATGGTTAGGGACAAATGCAATCACATGGCAGGATGCTGTAAACGGACCAAACTTCAGTCAGGAGAACAACTGAGATAATCCATCCACAATACGAGGTTAGTCATTAATATACTGCTGCATGGGCTGGGCTGTAGTTACAGCGTAAGGTTTGAAACACTGAGCTTTAAAATGAACAGTGGGAATAAAAACCGAGAGAGGCCGACAGTGATCACTGACTGTTTTTAGGGGCTTGTTCAGATTAAATAGAACAAGATACAAAGCATTAAAACATGTTAGAAACACAACAGCCTTAATAAACGCAGAGTAGTTTGGACCCGGAAGCAGGGTTCATACGTCACCACTTAAAGACATGCTAGACATGCCGGTTCACCGTGTCTATTTCACGTGTGAAATCTGAATAAATGGGGAGACGGCCATAACTTTAAATTCAGTGGTCATCAGAATATAAAGCGTTCATGTACTGAAACAGTTGTGGGGTTTTTTGTCCTGCTAGCTATACTGTTAGCTATATTACTGTAAATGATGCAGCGTTGCACAACATTACAAAGTGCCAACATGATGAATGGCTCTGACTCATCCCACCAGAACACTAAACAAATGCCATGCTAATACACGTTATAGTACACTCACCTACATCTTTACTACAATGATGAGTAGATATGCTATCCATCACTCAAGTGAAACTGTGAACCTGTATGTGCACGCTTCATTGAAACAATACAAATGGCTCAAGTGTTTCCTGGTTCAGCTGCCCATGTGCTCTTTAAGGGACAGGGGCAGAACAACAGCCAGCTTCCTGTTATGGATACCCATTGATTTCTATTCCGCGTTCTCGAGTGCTAAAGCAATGCTCGAGGCAATGTGAATGCAGCTGGGCAATCACAATGCTACATCAAACTTAAAGTATGCGTTTAATTATTAGTCATTCACCACTCTGTAACACTGTGCAGCATTTCAGATAAACATGACCTTTTCATGTACAGATGAGTTGAATTGGCACTCTCCTCACTCTCAAACCAGACCTCCGTGTGTGCTGATGTGTGATTTCTACATAAGCTGTCATTCAGGTTTTGAATCAGGTGGAGCAAAAGGAAGGTGCAACATCGCTCAGAATAAATTCCCGTATCTCTGCACTGATGGATGGGCCTCCGCTATACGTGCCCGTGTTTGTCTTCATTCTGCCATAAATGTGGAACGCGGGGTTTTATTGGGAGAAGCTGCAGATGTCGAGCTTACACTGTTTACATGCACGAAGCTTCAGCGCTCAGTTTAATATCAATATCACGTCATTTGGGGTGGGGATGGAGTGAGAGGGGGTCTTGCAGAGGATTGTGGAGCTGCAGTAAACAGGAAGCGAGTTAAAGTGTCTGAAAGTAGTCACACTCCTATTGTTAGGATTTTTATTACTTAGAGACATATTTTCAAGTCCAGCATCACCAGAAATACCGGACTGTGTACTCTGATCGTTGAACATATCATAAAACATCATATGTAAAGATCTGATATAACTAAAACGTTTGCAGAGTGGAAGGATGTGGAGGTGTGTGGTCCGTCTTTATATCCATCCTGTGCTTTCACATCTGGTATGCAGAAAGCACAGGAGGATGTTTAATGTCAGTCTGACCAGCGGATTTCGATAGTTCTTGTGTAGTTTGTAGTTTGTGTGTTACAGAAAACGGCGACCTTCGTGTTGGTCTAAAGGAGGGGTGGGGAACTCCAGGCCTCAAGGGCCGGTGTCCTGCAGGTTTTAGATATCACCCTGAGTCAACACACCTGAATCAAATGATTAGCTCATTACCAGGCCTCTGGAGAACTTCAAGACATGTTGAGCGCATAATTTAGCCATTTAAATCAGCTGTGTTGGATCAAGGACACGTCTAAAACCTGCAGGACACCGGCCCTCGAGGCCTGGAGTTCCCCCACCCCTGGTCTAAAAAAACAAAACAACGTTCGATTAAATGGTCGAAGTTCCCAATTTTTTTATTTTTTTTTTTGGGCTCCTTAGGAAAACAGCAAACAACAAAATTTACAAATCCATATGCTGTTGATCCCTGAATCTCCATAAGCCTGTTTCTCCCAGAGGTTTCTTCCTGTTAAAAGGGAGTTTTTCCTTCCCACTGTCACCAAGTGCTTGCTTAAAGGGGGTCATGTTATTCTTGGGGTTTTCTTTCTAATGTTATAGGGTCTTTACCTTGCAGTATAAAGTCCCTTTAGGTGAATGTTGTTGCAATTTAGTACTATATGAATAAATGAAATTGAATTAAATTAAATTGAAACAGCTCAGACCTTCCTTCTGTGATCTGCGGAGGTTTATAGAGACACATCTTCTCTGTCTCTTTTGCTCCCACAAACCGACTGCCTGATAACATAGTCTGCATTATTATTATTGTAAGCGGTCATCATCTTTTATTGGCTCATCAGTGTCTTACAATAATGATGCATATTCTTCTTCCTCCAGCAACAAGCAGAAGCTTCTTGCTCTCCCACAATGCCTTGCTTTGTTTTGAACGTTTCTAACGGGCACTGAGAGGCTGGCAGGGAGTCGTTTCAGAGAGTCAGCGAGTCAAACAACAAGTTTCACATCCAATTATCTAAGAAAGAAATCAAAGATGGCTGTAATTAGGCTTTATAAATCACGATGTTGAGGCAAAAAAACAGCAGCTTTATCACCACTCTCCAAATCTGAGCTGTCAGGGGGAAGAGGACGAGATGATGATCAAAGTCGCAGCTGATTTCAGCGGTGAGACACAACACGTCGGGTTTAAAAACGCAGCTCAAACGTGTTGAGGCGGTTACAGAGCGATGCAGCAGCAGAGCAACGCAAACGAGTTCTTGGCTATGAAACAAGCCTCCATCAAACGGAGCACAGAGAGTAGCTGACGGCGCTTTTACTATCAATCTCCTGCTGACTGTCTCATAAATCGCTCCAGAAATGTGCCTCCAAAAGACACCAAAACAAATATTTCTCCTCCGAACCTCCCTAATGTTCCTCCTCCAGAGCCAATAAATGCCAACCAACTTAAAGACAGTCTGTACAAACAGGGAGATATATTTCCCTGCTGTGGCTCGCCACTCCTCTCTTTGTTCCTCTCTGGAGGCTGAAAGTGAGGCCTCCCAGTATAAATAGCAAATAACTGTGGTATCACAGAGGATTAAGTTCTGCAGAGAAAATATTTTATAAAAAAGAGCTGGCTCTAAATCCTCGATTGAATGACAAGTTTTCTCTTGTTTTAAATTCACAAACGGCTTCTGTTGTGTAAAAATCTCCCAGAAAACCTGTTCGTCAGAGCGATCCTGAGAGGAAACGAAGGTCTTATCGAGCAACTTAATGTTCCTGATGTCTATTGGTATGAGGTATGACAGCAAAGTTTCACAACTTCAGTTATAAGAAATCAAAGCCCACACCTGATTTAGATTTAGCGATACTGTCCCTGTGCAGCGCTGGACCACTCCGGTTATTTTTAGACAATTCACCGGTGGACCTCTTTAGACCACTTGCTATGTTTATGCTGTGCTGTGGACCTGCATGCATAAACAGTGACCAAGTCACAGGGAGCCAAATCTGCAGAGAGCAGTGGGTGATGATCAATGAGTGCGTTGGTGTGGCCAGAAAACAGTTTCCAGCGGGCCGTGTGGATGCACAAATGAATGATCGCAAGCAGCACGTTTAAGCTGTGCATGATATCATGCCAAATTCTGTTCCCACTCAGATACCACAGGATTCACAAAAGGTTTCTGCACTTTGACAATGTGACCCTGGAGGGCGGATTCACGGTGCACAACCTTGAGAGTGTCGGGAAAAAAATATCCGACGACAGGCTCCTGGCTGCACTCCTGATCTAATGCATTTGGGTTTGGACAGTGGAGGCTGCGGCACTGAAATCACAGGTCAGTCTGACACGGATGTGGATTTTTGCTCCTTTTGCAAATGTAAGGTACACACTGAAATCATTTAGGAACTCTCCTCACTTTCAGAGGGGAGTTCCTAAATCAGGAAGTGGTCCAGAGGGGCTCGAGGACGACAACTTGAAGGGGAGATTTCAATTAAGTATGTTTTATGTATACAGCAGAACTACAGAATTTGTTTACCTCATCAAGATCAAGATAAACTTTATTATCCCCAAGGGGCAATCTGCTTTGTAGCCAGCAGCATAAATAACATGCATAACACACACACCAAAACCACAAATCACATAACAGAATTTTACAAAATGATAGTGGCAGGAACAAATGACAATTCAAATCTATTTGTTCTGCAGCGAGGCAGAGAATACCTCCTCCCTGAAGGCAACAGCTGACACTCTGAAAACAGAGGGTGTGTGCTATCGTCCCGAATCCTTTGTGCCTTCAGGCTCGGCCTCCCTCTGTGCACGAGGGCAAGCTTGTTTAGCTTTATACCTGCAACTTTGCTACACAATTTAACAATGTGCTCCAAGCTCTTCTTCTTCTTCAAGCTAAGAGACCCAAACCAGCACATTAAAGAAAAAGTTAAAACAGACTCAATAAAACAAGAGAAGACCCTTTTGATAAAAACGTAATCCACATTAAAACCCCTCCGTTTCGCGATACAAATACGAGTCTTTGCACATATGGCGTCTGTATTCGCACCAAATGTCAGCTTTTCATCAAGTATAGTGTTATATTTCTCTACCACCTCAATTTCCTAACCATGAAAACAAACATGGGGCAGGGATGAAGTTTGTTTACAAAAATCAGTAACCATTTCCTACAAGTCATCTACAACTGGGCCATGGTCACGATCTGCACAATGGAAACTTCAGATACCTAAACCTCATATTAGATATTTAAAGTCTGATCAAAGTAATTAAAAAAAAAAATTTAAGGCAACCTTTTTGGACATCTCAACCAGTTGTTAAAGGCCACACAGGTGCAACAGAAAATGAGCTGCATGTAATATTTCTTTACATCGACTTTGTTGTTTCCTTCTCATCTTTGCAAAAATCGGGCTGTTGTTGTGTTTTGTTTAGAGGAGGAAGGAGGAGTCATCCTCAAGGAGCGGCTCACAGTCAAAGATTTATTCTATGAAAGCTGCACACTGAGCTCAAACACGAGAGAGAAGCTGCTTGGAGATGATCCAGGCTTTGCGCAACGCAGCTGAGGTCATTCAAACGTAACCAACAAAACCCCATGAGGTCATGGGCCACTTTCTCTCCACAGCCATGATGGGAAACGCCTGGCTCCTCTCTCTGATCTGACAACTGATTGATTTAGATGTTGGACGCGATGTTTTATGGAAGCTAGGAGGAAGTAAGTAGTTTCTCTTGGTCAGTGAAGCAGGAACTGTTTGCGAGTCTTAGGCAGGCCCCAAGATGGTCATTCGTCATTATGAATCTGCGTTTTGACTTTTCATGTGAGGGAAAGCAGACTCACGTCCGTTGATCCAAAAAGTTCTCTCACATTTGAGGTGCATCTTCTGAGGTTGTTCCAGCAGTAGGTTCCAGCACTCTCCACTCATGCCAGGTTTTGCCTGGATTTGATCTTCGTGTCATTTTGCAGTGTGAGAATCTCGTTTACAACAGCAGAGCTATCCAGGTGGAACAGTGCTATAACTTGGAGGCAATGCAGTCCACATTGCTTAAAATGGAAAACAGATAGCTGGCAACAGGGTTGCCGGAGTCCTCTAAGATCTTCACACATTCGGACAAAATGCTCTGAGCTTGCTCTTAATTACAGTCAGTGTGCAGCTGGGAGTCTCTGCCCTGATGGTGAAACAGCCTTACTGATAAATTTGAGCTTGCTTTAAATCTAGACCTCCAGCTCGGAATTTTATTTTATTTTTTTAAATTCAGGTTTTTCTTGAAAAGGTTACCTCTGCTCAACCCTCTGCATGCAACACTATGTGTGTGTCCACCTACCTCTCCCAGGTAAGCGTAGAATCACATTCTGTGCAGATTCCAGTGGAAAGAAAACCGCGATCCCATCGCCATCTCTTCTTTGTCTTGAAATCTTCCCATGAAATGCTTGTTGTAATGCTTGTTCCTTGCAGTTTCACAGTCTGAGAAGTTCAGGTGTGTAGAGCAGTTTCAGGAGGAAAAGTGATCGTGCATTTGTTAGCTTATTCTAGTATTGCATGATAGCATACAGCTACATCACTGCCAGGATATTGTAAATGTCCTTCTACATTATGCACTTTGACTCTTTATAACTGCTGCAATAATCTGTGAGCAAAAGAGGTTGGTCCAGCCAATCACTGTATAGGAACCACACAGATTATGCAGTGATAGGCTGGACTACCAGCCTTCACATTCAGACAACTTCCCAGGAAACCCAGACCACCAAGGGCCTCGGATAAGTCTGCAGCACCGCAGCATCTAAGCTAAAATAACCGTACCGTGATGCTACTGTAATTAACTGAAGACAGACTTTGACAACTTTCTCCAATCTGTAGTTCAGCATGATGGACTACAGGCAAAGGAAGAAGGAGCAGATTCTGCAGTGTGTGTGCATCAATCATTTTTTTGACCTGCAAATGGTTGGTCATCCACAGAGAAGACTGATGATTGTGGAAACACCTGCTGAACAGCAGTAACTCTTATGAAACCAGCTGCACTTTTTCGAAAACTAGACACAATAGGAAGAAACCGTGTCACGTATTCCCAGACAGATAGTCGGTGGTCCGCAGTCCCTACAAACTGAGTGAAAGTCCTTTTGGGGCTCCTTTAAGAGTCTATGCGAGTGGATGTAGGTCTCTTCTGTTTCAGTGAACAAACAGTCAAAGCACTGTCTGTCCTTTCAGCTTCAGTAACATGCTGCTCAGTCAACTCTGGAGTCAATGAAAAGGGCCAGTTAAAGTTTAACACAGGCCAAACAGAAAAAAGTGGATAGCCAAATAGAGCAGATAGATAGATAGGGGCACTGACACACTCTCCACACAAAATGTCAATGAAACAAAAGCACTTTGAGACTGCAAACACGGGGAATCTGAAAATAACCACGTTTTCCTGCAGACTCCTAGCCAAAAGAAAAAGAGGACAGTTATCCAAGTAACAGAGCTTACTCATATGAACTCACTGAGCTTGAACGCAGCCCCTCATATATTCCAAACGTGCTATTAAAGTCAAACTTTTTCTTTACTAAACAATTAATTCCTAATCAAACTGATTTTACCTGTGCCTTTTGTCTCCTCCCTCCCTCAAAAAGTTCAACCATTGAGGAATCCAAGTCAGCATCGCGGTAGAAGAATCTGTGTGGCTTGAATGTATACTTCACTTCGTCCAATATAATTCTCCACATGACAAATTATTATCATCAAACGCCATTAAAAAGAGCCCATTCAGCTTACTTACAGGTCTGTGTGTTTATTCTCTGACTCCACTATAAGATCTTTCCACAAAAAACATTACTTTTACTACACTGGGTCCTTATTTAATTTTAGCAGCTTATCTGTATCTGAAACATCGTTTAGCTCCTGTCCCTTTAAGGCTGTCCTGCCCTAAAAGCTCACTTTCTTCTGATTGGCTGGCTTCTGGAATCTTGCTGAGGAGCAGCACCCAGTGCTTGTGGCCATGTTGGAGGTACAGAAAACAAGCTGCGAACCTAACATCGAACTTATGAGCAACATCATTTCTAATGATCTGCGTTTGAGCTCGAGTCCAGTCTACATGAGGGGAGAGCGCATGAAACAAAGATTACGGCAGGACTTGTTTTCTGTCTGCTTATAACGCAACATAAAGCAGATGGCTGCAGTTTCGTTTGCAGTTTGCAGGGAAGATTTTCTGCAAACACTCATTACTCACTAAGCGGTAGTTAAACCGTGAAAACAAAGCAAAGAAAAAGCAGGTAAAAGCGGCACCTTTAAAACTGTGTTTGTTTCAGCAGTGAGGCAAAACTTTTACTTTGAAGGCGAATGTTCTTCGTTTGTAGTTTGCCTCACATTTTTTCAAAATTTTCTACAGCTCGGAAAATGAAAGGCAAGTGTTTGCAGACAAGTCACCGTCTTTCATGCAAACTACGGGCAAACACAGCAATCTGCTGGCGATCAAAGCAATCACACTGAGCTTTGCAGTGCAGCACCCGATACCAGAAACCTCCAGCAGCCGCTCGCCAGCCGGCTCGGGACCGCAGGTTGCCGATCAGTCTCCAGGCCGGTGTGGCTGAGGCCTAAATTAACTGCGTCCTGGCGTTCGCTGATCAAATCTGTTGAGGTTAGTCCGCCGGTAGATGGCTTTAGACAGATGATTTATCCAATCACCTGCCAAGTATTTTTTGAAAGTGCCTTCCCTTTTCTAAAGTTTCCAATTACGACTTCCCAGATGTTCGATGTGGCCAAACATCTGGTGCGTCCGACTAAATTACCCCAGTTTCATTTGACTCAATTGAAATGTTTTCTTTTTTTTTAATTAAACTGTAATTCTTGTTGTTTTTTTCCTCCTTTTTTTTTTTTACTCGCCTCTGTACAGGACACACTTGTTGTAGTTCCTCTGGCAAAAGAGAAAATCTGCGGTAATGACACTGACGGTAATAATGATAAAATGAAAGGAAATTTATAAACAAAGTTGTTTAAAGTTATTCTTTAAATAAAAGACCTGAGTGATTCTTCCAAACCTCAACATAACACTCAGCACCAGCCAAACATGTCCTAAATATTAAAATGACAGCGATTTGTCAGCTGTAAACCTAAAATGAAAATCAGCTCACTGGCCCGTATGAGAGGATTATTAACACTGAAGTCAGGCCAGCCGAGCCTGGACTCCGAAAGGAGAAAGAGAGCTGGCCAGAGCCGGATTTCTGGACATGAAATGGAAATAAAGCAGAAAAGACAAAAAGAAAGGGAAGGAGAAGTTCCAGCCGCTAACAGGCTAATGTCTTCCATCCGCAGGAAGACTCGGCGGCCAACATCAGACAGAGAGCCTCTCTCTCATCCAAAAACCAAATAAAAGGCCGGTGTGTCTTTGCACACTCTGAGATGCCTCGAGCCAAAACCACAATACCAATGATACAAAGCTAAAATTAACACACAGGTAGACCCCAAACACAGACTGATGAGGACAGAGAGGTCACAAATGGTGGAGAAAATACGCCACCTGACAAAGCTGTCCTTCTGTCAGTGACACCTGAAGCCAGGCAGAAAATAAAAGACAGGCAAAAGAAAATGTTTTATATACAGGTTTTTGTATATAACATTGGTCATGTTCATACTTTCTTGCTTTTTCTTCTCCTAGCTGCTCCCTTTAGGATCACCACAGCGAATCCTCTGCCTCATTCTCCTCCTATCCCAGCATGCTCCTCTGTCACACCGACCTTCTGCATGTCCTCCTTCGCTACATCCATGAATCTTCTCAGTGGTCTTCCTCTTTTCTCCTTTCTTCAGCCTCCTTTGTATCCACTGTCCCTCCTCTGCACATGTCCAAACCACCTCAGACTCGCTTCTCTCTAACGTTGGGGGTCTGCTCATCCTGAGCTGTCCCTCTGATGGACTCGTTTCTAATCCACTCCACGCTGCTCGCTCCCGGTGCAGATGCCTTGATGCGTGCTCAGTCAGGTAAGGAAATCCCAACAAGTTGATCCTGTTCCTCTGAACGTAGCAGTTTCAGTTTTCACTTAGGCAGCGGTTGTCCTTCTTCTGTCTTGGACCACCCGGAGCTTTCTTTAGGCGCTTCCCAGCTTTGACAAATATCCAGCTGGGATGACCACATTCACTCAGGGCCGTCCTGATATGTATCTGTGGGGATGGTGTTCGCTCAGGAGTGTCAGAGCAGCTGAGGCAGCGGCACTCACACAACGCTCCTTAACAACAGGAGCCCGGATTGTGTCTGCTGTCTTAAAACGACAATGTCCCGAAGATGAACTTCAAAATGTGTGTTTTTACTTCACTCCAGTGTGTTCTTACACTGCAGTTTTATGCAGGTCGTATAAACGAGAACAGGCAGTGAAAAATATCACTTCGTCTAGAGAGTTCTACGTCTCTCAGGTATTAAACAAGAGCCATTAATACGACTGAGGACTACATTAACACACGGATGAGCCCGGATCTGACGGTAAATAACGTTTGGTGTTTCACACACACCGCACCGGTTGTTACGGCTGATTTCAGGTTCATATGATGGAATAGTTTGTAATAACGCAGCTCTTCTCTGGATAAATCCTGCCCGGACCACACACAGTCCCAGAAATCGACACAAGCGTTCACCCTTTTATCAAAAACATATTGATCGTCCTTCAGACTCCTCTCATTTATCTGAACTGCCATGCAGTTTTCAGGGAAAAACACACACTTTAGACCTGACAGTGCTAAAGGCTGCAGTACAGCAACAGACGTTACAAATGCAAGCTGAATTATACGGAAGCTTTGACACTTCAAGCAGTTAATAAAGGTCACAGTACTGATTTAGAGAAGTTATATATAATCTACATTATTCATGCAAAGCAGCAGCTTGACCAGAAGCAGATTTTATTACAGCGCCGTAGTTCACCGGTGGGTTTAGCAGGCTGATGTTCTTCAGAAGGAACACGTGGATTCAAACGGCTTCTGTCTGAGGCGATCTTTGGAAGGGTCCCATCGGCTAAAGAATCAAAGAACTCCAAAGCACTGTCTTTTCAAATAAAATTTAAAATGCCTCCAACACATTGTGCAAAGTGCAAAGTGTTTTACACTGGTAGAACAAAAAGATGTTTGCTGGATAGGTTAGTAGAACACATATATGCCGTATGCACAGATAACAGGGCTAGATAAGATAAGATAAGATAAGATAGACTTTATTAATCTCACGAATGAGAAACTCGGTGTTGCAACAGCTCAAGTTACAGGTAGGTACAAGGGGGTAGAAAAAGGTGCACAATCTTCAAGAGTAGGCACAATATACAATATAAAATACCATAATTATAATAAAAGATAAAATATTAAGTGTCAGGAAGACACGAAGTACAAGGTAAAAACACGAAGTACAAGGTAAAAAGTGCAAGTACTAGTTCAAGTGCCAGTAGTAGCAAGATGGTACCTGGACGTCCATAATAGTAAACCATCTACATTGCAAGCCTTTAGAACGGACCGCATTTCTCTTTCCATACGAAGAGGTGACAGACGAAGGAGTGTTAACCAAAGGGAAGCACTTTGGATTTATAAATTACAGGCCACTAGATACCCTAGCTTAAATGAGAATTTTACTCTGGTTCATAAACGTTATTCGCCTTTGGAGATGCATTCATGTTGTCTGTGGTTGGTGCCGTGCTGTTATCTTGTTTGATTTGGACTGAATTCGGTGAATGCTTTGGCCTTGGTGTTGATATCCTTTTGGGCTCCTGCATCTGTCCAGATTTTGAAGAATCCTCCTATTGGTGGAGCGTCACTGGTGGAATTTTCCACTCTAACCCTAGGTGGAAGCTCACCATTGGTGGAACACCACTATTAAAGACTTCATTTCACGAACTCTGTTTCACTCTCTGATGAAGGCCTGTGTGTTGAAATGTGTTGGGGGGGGGGGGGGGGGGGGGTTTCAGGTTAAATATGATGATGCCACGAGAATAAAGGCATGTTCTTTTATGAGTCGGCTTATGTGTATCAGTGGGTAAAGGTGTGAAATAGAAAACACACTTGTAATTGTTATCTGCTCAATTTTGTTAGTTCTGTTGATCATTTTCATGAATGGTCACTGAATTGTGGGATGACATTATCTGATCTGCTCTCCTTTCAAGAAGGATGGTCCAGTGTATCGCCGGCTAAAGGAGGTAATAAAGGAAGCTCCTTTCCTTAGTGTGAACCGTTCTTATTGTGGTTGCCACACGGATACTTCCGGATCACGTCACTCAGTTAGGAAGCTTTCTCGCTAAAACTCACTATTCCTCTCCGTACCCCTGGCCTCTTTGCATTCGGTCCTTGTCCTTCTGTTAGCTTTCCCTCCAATCTTCTACCTGCGATAAACCAGTGAATCCCTCACTGCAGTAGCTCTTGTCTCTCATCACATAGTCTTGGTGATCCGTGTTCGTGGCAGTTTTTGGCATGCCTGATTTTCCTGCTTTCCAGCGTCCTTTTATTTTTCATTTTTGTATGACCTTTCCACTCATAGTCTTTGCCTTTTGCCAGGTCATCGGTCCTTGCTGACTTTTTTAAAGTTTACTCTGCTGCTCATGTCCTGCGTATGAGTCTCTCCTCATGAGTACCATCACACTGACTAACTAGACAGTTGGGTTCAAAGGTTGTTGTGAAGTGTTCAAACAAGCTCTTTAAGATTCCTTCCCTTAAAAGTCCATTTACTTCCGGTTGTGGTGGCTGTAGCTCAGGAGGTAGAGATTGTCATCATCTACCAATCAGATGGTCAGTGGACTGACTCTCCAGCATGTCAAAGCGTCCTTGGACAAGATACTCAACCCAGAATGTTCCCTGATGCATCCATTGGAGTGTGCGGGTGCGTGAAAATGTTGGACAAGGCGATTAGGAATAGCAAAAATGTGTTTGTGTGAAAGTGTGTGTGACTGGGCTAATGAGGCTTATAGTAAAACGTGCTTTGGGTGTTCAGTTAGAGTAGAAGTACCAGTCCATTTACTGGTAAAAACAGTAACTTACAGTACACTTACAACTTCCAGAAACCTGCTGAGAGGCATCACCCGCTACATGTAGTGTCAGAAAAACATTGTTGAAAAGCTTTTATCAGCTCGCTGTGAAACAAGAACACCAGAAAGCTGCGTTCGGCCAATTTGTTTCACATGTATGTAGTATGTGTTGACCTCAGTAACACTGCGTGACCAAAAATGTGAAAAAGCAAAACAGGAATCATAAAGAAAAAAAAAAATTAATATTTGGTGTTTACGCCTACATCTGTCATGAGAGTTTAACCTTCTTCAGGACACGCTCCCCTCCCTCTGCAGCCTGGATCCACCCTGTCAACATTCCTGTAGTTTATGTTATAATGTCAGGGTGATGCAGTCACACGGTGCATGTTTTCAGGCACATATTTCATGTTGAATCAGTCATATTTCAGTCAGTCAGCGAGGCTGTCAGGAACATGTGGAAGTCATCAAATTCTCTGCCAGCTGCATGTTTCAATCAACCTGCTTGGCTTCTTCTCGATGTTCTCTATTTCTCTCATTTTCTACTATCTCAGGTTATTTTGTGGTTTTCAATATTCCCAGGCTGAACACAAACACGAGTCACTCCTGCAGTCGAGTCCATTTCGCCTGTTTCTAATACAACTAGTTTCTAGGATTAAACTGTCATTTTTAATGTTTATTCATGCCGTTGGTTCTTCTGTCTTTTCCACAGTGCTGGCAGCCACAAAAGCTCACGCATAAATACATAATGGACTCTGGCCCTGATTTTTGAATCGTTTCAATTGTATACAGCTGGTTTTACAGTTTGCTTCAATAGAAGTGCGTGTCATGTAAAAGCGGCTCATACCAGCATTTACATCTGCAAGATTTCACTGCACAGTCAATTTATTTTAATTAGAGATGTTCCAAGCAGATCCTGAGTGGCAGATTCGGAGGGGGGAGAGGAAGCTGAGGGAACCACATGAACTTCTCACAGGATGCTAATTTTTGCTGTTGCACTCTCAGTTTAACCACCCGGCTCTGCTTTTCAGTATTCCCATATCGAATGGCTCGGAAATTAACTCCTCCTCATCATCATTAGCCCAGCGTTCATCTTCATCTGTGGAGCTGCTGTCCTCAAATAGTGCTGTGAACTAAACACACTGTTGTATCACTGAGTTTGGGTTTCGACACTGAAACGCTGAGCCAGCGCTCCCGACATTTTTATTCTCACTATTCTAGCACAAGCTAATTTTGGCTTGATCCGTCCGAAGAGTGCTGTTCCAGAGCAGCACTGGATTTTTATGTGTTTTGCTTTTTTTGGGCAAAGTCTAATCTGGTCTCTCGCACTTGAGATGCATTACTGGTTTGTCGCTCGTGGCGAACCTTGTGTATTTGTTGTTCTGAAGTCTTCTATTTTTTGGAAAGACTGAGATTATACACCCATCAAACGGCGCTGCACTTGAAGGCAGATGCTAAGAAAGGTGGAGGTACTGCACTGTTTGTCAATGGTGGTGCAGTTCCATGCTGTATTTTTGGATCTTTGGGGGTTTCCTTTCATTTCTCCCATTCCTGGAGAACTCCACTGTCACTCCCTTCCCTGTCAGCCAATCATTTGACCAACACTCAGCTCCATCAGCTCCATCTGTGTCAAACAACGAGAGGTTGGGATTATGGGGGACTACACAGGAGCATGATGGCGCTGGCTGAAACCCTTCTCTGTAGGCTCTCCATGGGCAACGACATGCACAAACAGACACAATCACAGAACCATAACTCAAGCATCAGCGTGTCCCTGCAGTTCAAAGAGTCCCTGTTTCCACCAACTCTGTGAGGAGGTGGAAACAGGAAACCAGCGAAGGTCTGCAGGTCTGCTGCGACACGTGCTGCGGGATCCACATGGGGATGGCATTAACAGCACTGCAGGCTATATCACAGACTATACACGTTTCTGTGAAGATACCATCATCTGGCCCAGGACCACCTTCAGGTCTTGGGACAAGGGGCGAGTTGAGAAGGATGCTAAACTAAACTAAAGCACAGAAGTGTGGAGGGGGATGAACCTGATCACCAGACTCAACTCTAGACAACAGCAGCAGGGGGCCAGCCTGGACTGGGCCTTTTCCCTCCCCAAACAGCACCAATCTTAACACCTCCACAGCAATCGAACCATCCCCCGCTCCCTGCCTCCCCCATGCTGGGCTCAGGCGCTCAGAACCCCGACATCCTTCTTGGATTCCCCTGCATGGGCATGTGATTGCAACACATGATGAGGAAATGGGTGGAGCGACTACACCAAGGCATCGTTGCTGTGCTGCCAGCCTGTCTGCCATCCTGCAGAGTCTGCTGCAGGAAAAGGTGCCTGTGTCACGGAAGACGTCATGTTTAATGTCGGCTCCAAAGAAAGCCTTCCCTTAATGAAAGCCTGAATGACTTTAGACCAGGCGCTTTGATTTTTTTTTATTATGTCTTGACGTATGTTCCCTGTCTGCTAAGCATTTTCTGCTTTTCTGTCGTTAATGCCCTGATATTTTCACATCACTGGGCCAGCGGAATGGTGTTCTTACCATGTATGAGATGCAAAATGTGCATCTCATGGGCATCAGCTGTTCATTTTTCTGAGGCTGACTCACTGAAAATAACAGATACATTAATCAGGCTGTGTTGCAGTCCTGGGATGCATGTAACGGTCAAAGTGCCTCCCAGTTTGGTCTGACTCATTCATACCCAGAGACTCATGCTTTGTGTTTCCACGCAGTGACGCTACGTCATAAATGTTCCTTTTTTCTCTGCCATCGGGACTGTGATCTACATCTCTGCATGAAAGAACCAACGGTGCAGTTTTATCTGCGTCCTGTAAAACTCTTCGGCTCTGGCGATGTTGATGTAGATCAGCTCTCAGCTCTGATATTTGGCCCTCAGTTTGCTAAAAGGAGCTTTTTATCTCAAACACATGTTTTCTTTTCTCCTTCTTTTCAGCAGTAAATGACCATAAATCTGATGTTTCTTTTCTTTTCTTTCCCTTTCTTTTCTTATCTCATGATGGATGTTTTTTTTTTTCATCTTGTAGGATAACTGGAATTTTGGATTCGAGTTCTGGCTCTCTCATTTGCCTTACTGTTTTTGCAGAAAATTAAAGCTCATGATATTTGCACCAAATAATATTAGCACACTCATCCCAGCTTTATTTATACAGCACCATTCATACAAATATGCTTTACGTGGTGAAACCAAATAAATACCAAAAAAGAAACTGTGATAAAGTCGGTGTCTCTCTCTCTTTTTCTTTCTTTCTTTCTCTGGCTCTGGATCAGCTGTTAGGACGGCCCTGCTGGTCGATCGGTCTTTTTCACCTCAGCTAACTGCAGATTGTTCACTATAATTCGTTCCCAACCATTAACACTCATCAACTTCAAACACTCAGCTCTGAATTTCCTACCTAGGCTTATCAAGACTTCACACATGCAGCTTTAATTGAGAAAAATCACCCACAACGTAGAAGTAGGTCTGCACACACACACACACATCAGATTGTTGCTGTCTGGAGACATTTTTCTCCTGACATGAAGCTGCGTGCTCAAATGCATCTGATTGGGTTTTGAGCCGTTGAGATAATCCTGACTTTTATTGCCTGATTCTGAGTTGTGCAGAACGTCAAACACACACTTTGCCAGTCACAAATTTACAGATTTGTTCTTTAATCTACGGTGGCTCTAACATGCTGCTGCAGGTTCAAGCAGACACTCATCTGAGAGCCTGACTCAAACTCAAATGTCTGAGACCAACATCTTGATCTAAAGGTGCCTTTCAGGATAAAAACAGGAAACTTTGTGGATCATTAACCTCTAACAGCCCCTCTCACCCTCTCACTCAATATGAGAATAAAGTATCAAAATTGAGATATGTTGTGTAAAAGCAAGCATCGTTTAAAAGCGAGTAGGTAACCAAATACATTAGCTCGAGTATTGTACAAATTTGATATGCTTCTATTTCAGTTTTCCCCGTTTTTCATTTGGGCTGCACTAAATCTCAGAGGCAAATAATGTAATTTATGTTTCACTGCACTTGTGAAGTTCCTGGTTATTTTACAAATTAAAACCTTTTCATGCACTTCCCACCCACGATTATGATTTTGATTAAGATTGTGTGTACCTTTGTGTGTTGAGAACTTTTCTTCAGCTACATTAACTTTGAAAAAAAAAAAAGAAAGAAAAAAGAACCTGGAACGTTGGATCGCTTTTAAAAAGCCCGAAGCTGAGAACAGGCTCTTTCCCAGCTTTTCTGTTTTTTTAAAGATGTGTAGTTCTGACAGGCAACAAATTACACAAACAGTCAGGCACAAAATTACCACTGTGATTTTTTTTCCCTCTCTTTCTTCCTTTTCCTTGAACCTCTGCATTATACAATCTGCATGCAGATGTTTAATGCAGGGGTTAATGTACAATACAGGTCACCGCAGGTGCAGCGACACAGTCAATCAATAGCAGCAATAAGCACAGGGTTTAGCACTCGCTGCAAAAACCTAGACGTGGTGCACAGAAAGTAGGCCAAAAAGATAAAGGGGCTAAGATCACAAATTTATTTCTGTAGTCTGCAGGTGGTGACGAGGAAACATCAAAAAGGAGCTTCTTCGTCATACATACGTCTCTGCTGTGAAGATGACAAACACAGCTAGTGAAAGAAAAAGGTCACCTCCACGTTCGACCACTTCCTTTAACCGATCCAAACATTAAGGAAACTTTACATTGAATTTCTCTCATTTTTTTAAAAATTAATTTCAGCTGCAAAAGAGCCAAATTAACATGTACATTTATTAGTTTTCTTCTAAACTGCCACCAGTTTGAGTCATTTTAACATTTATTTTTATTAGACACGCGTGCACTGTGACTTTCTTTTGATGAAGAGAGCAGCTCTTCTTGCATGTGTCACATGCAATCACAATAAATGTATTCCGATTCTGACATTGTAGCCCATGAGGACAGTCGCATCTGCTCGGCCATCCAGCAGGAGAAATGATTCATTTGTGACTCAAACACATGAACATGACGCAGCACACATCTAATTAGAGCTGCACTACTGAATGCTATTTACTTCCTTCATATAATCAGAGAGGACTTTATTCATATTCCTTATTTTGCATCGTGAATTTTGTTATGCTGCGCCGTGTACTACTTGTGTACATAAATAACACTGACTGCGTATGTGGCTGTGAGGCAGGCAAGGCAGGACCCAAAGACAAGAGAATTAACTCAAGGAGGCCGCTTTAGTGCCGTAATTTGAAACTCAAACAAAATACAAAAACTCTAAAAAGGAAGAAACTAAGCACTGGGGACGAGAAAACATGGACGCTCCAGAGCACAGGGAAACGGGACCGACGCGACAACTGAGGTCTGAAATACACACAGGATAACGAGAGGATGGGCAACAGGTGGGAACACAGCTGGAACTAACTGTACACAGGACAAGAGACTGTCAAAATAAAACAGGAAGTACGACAAACACGGAGACCAAGACTAAGCCTCACAGGGTTGACAGGGACAGAGGAGAAACAGACATGGGGACACGACAGACTGGAGAGACAGAAGGGGAACACCAAACATGGAGGCGAGAGATAAACGAGATGAAGGCATGGCTGACCGAACACAGGAGAAAAAACTCAAAAACCACAAGGAACCGAGGACTAACCGAAACACACTTAACACATGACGTAAAAATAACCACGAACATAAGACTCACGTAGAATACTCAAAGAATAAACAGCACAGTGTCCAGAAACTCAGACACCCTGGCGCACAGGCTCAGTACCACGACAGAGACAAATGGGTTGTTGTTTTTTTCATGTCTAATCTGGTGCATTAAATTCCTGAGCTGGTTGTTGTTTGCCAGTGACACTAAAGTACGACTTTCAACATGTTCACCACTAAAATGCAAAATACACACTAATGCTGCCGTAACGCCACAGAATGTTGTTCTGCACAGTGAGGACTTCTGTGTTTGATGCGCTGATTTAACAGTCCAGGCTGTGACGGTCTCTCCTGAATGCGACCAAAATATATGCAGAGAATATGTGATGTGCATTTTGCCGCTGCAGCTGCTCGAGGTGGAGCCTTTTCTGACTGTCTGTCCTTCTGTGTACCATATATATATATTACTCATCGTATGTTTGTATGCGGTAAAAAAAAAAGAAAAAAAAAGCAGGAACCAAAGCTTTCAGAAAAATTCAGCTTTTTAGATGATTTCCTTCACTTTTATGACGGTTAGATGTCACTGTAGATGCTGCAGCACTGCAGACTGTAGCTTTACCATTATTAATGCTGAAGAATGACACTTGAGATGAAGCATTTCTGGCTGAGCGCCCCCTATGGGCTGCAAGAAATCTAAGCAATACAATGAACTTGATGCAGCAACAAAAGAAGTGAATGGAGAAATAAATCCAAACGCACAAACAGAATCTGATAAAACGAGCTTCTTTTATTATAATATTTCAGATTTTTTGGTATTTTATATATATATTTATTCATATATATTTATATATATGCTTATTTTACAATTGAGACGTAAAATTTGAAACAAATGTTGGTTTAACATCAGTTTGTAAAAAAAAAAAAAAAAAAAAAAAAACCTATTTCCTTC
>VVHJ01038737.1:0-11450 GCA_015107715.1 Tylochromis polylepis
AGTTAAAGAGAGCTGTCCATGCTCGGAAGCCATCAAACCTGAATGAACTAGAGATGTTTTGTAAAGAGGAATGATCCAAAATACCTTCAACCACAATCCAGACTCTCATTGGAACCTACAGGAAGCGTTTAGAGGCTGTAATTTCTGCAAAAGGCGGATCTACTAAATATTGATTTCATTTCTTTTTTTGCGGTTGTCCCAAATTTATGCGCCTGCCTGATTTTGTTTAAACAATTATTGCACACTTTCTGTAAATCCAATAAACTTCATTTCACTTCTCAAATATCACTGTGTGTGTCTCCTATATGATATATTTAACTGACATTTTTTATCGTAACAACCAACGATTTATACAGGAAAATAATGACTATTAACAAGGTTGCCCAAACTTTTGCATCCCACTGTACATACATGCATGCATGTAACTCTTATCCAACATAGGGTCACAGGGGGGCTTGGGCGAGCTGATGTGGACACATTGGTGTTTAAATGATGCTCAGTTGGTTCTAAGGGGTCCAAAGTTTGCCAAGAAAATATTCCCCACACCATTATGACACCACCACTAAATTGATTTTTACATTAATTTCTGACCATTTCCTACAATTCAAGACTCAGGCGATGTGTTTTCAATCTTTCATTGTCCAGTTTTGGTGAATTTGTGCAAATCGTTGGTATCTGACAGGAATAGCACCTGGTGTGGTCTTCTGCTGCTCTAGCCCATCCATTTCAAGGTCTGAAGTGTTGTGAATTCAGAAATGCTCTTCAGCATACATTAATTGCAATGAATGGTTATTCTAATCTGAACTCTGGCATCAACCAAACATTTCCACCCAAATAACTGCCACTCAGAGGATATTTTCTCTTTTTAGGACCATTATCTTTGAACCTCAGAGAGGGCTGAGCAGGCAAATCCTAGCAGGTCAGCCGTTTCTGAAATGCCAACATCTGTGCCCTGTTTAAAATCACTTAAATCAGCTTCCTTCTCCATTCTGATGCTCAGTTTGAACTTCAACATGTGACTGGCTAATTAGATTAGGATTAACAAGCAGCTGAACAGGTATACCTAATGAGCTAATGAAGTGGCCTGTGAGTGTAGTTAAGTATCTCTACTCTAGCCATACATGTTATAAATAAAACAATTAAAACTGAGTAATTTATTTAGTCAATCTGAACCATTTTCAGAGCCTCCTAACTAGAGCTTGCAGAGCTGTATTTGTAGCTAGAAACACTGATATTGGTCATCCGTCCAACAGCTTCTTCAGTTTGCTGCCATCAGGAAGTAGACTGAAGAGCCTCTCCGGGCTAGAACCAGCAGACTGAGAGACAGCATCGTCCATCAGGCTGTCAGGATGCTGAATTCACTCCATGCTCTCACACACACGAACTCCAGACCTGCATTCATCTCTCCCCTCTGAACCCCCCACCCCCCAAACATATAAAACTCTGAACCGCCACCATTGCCTTTTCACTGACTGCCCCACCCCCATTTGCACATGAACTTGCCCACAATCACTATGATTGTGTTGGACACTGTCGTTTATATGAGATTATATAAGATTGTATTGTGTTGTACATAAGACTCCTATTTTATTTTTTATCTTTATATTGTTTTAGTGTACATTGAGGGCCATGGGAGCATTGCATTGCAATTTCAAATCCCTGTGTATGACTGTACATATGGTCTTTTGACTTTGACTTAAACAAAAAAGAACCAAGTTGCCTCGTGTGCACATAATCACTGCAGTAGTCTTACTTTTACTTTGTAGGCGTAACATTTCCTGTCTCTGAAACGTGCAGTTAGTGAAACACAAAAGCTGGATCCAGTGAATGTCAGACACAGCTCTCCATGTGGTTTTGAAAAGCTAAGCCAATGGAAGTGCCTCAGAACTTCATTCTTTCAGTTAGCCAGCAGGGGGCAACTGCTCTGGATATAAACAAGCCTACTGCTAACTGAAAACTTCAGTAAACAGTTTCCTGATGAGTCACGATCACTGATTTCTGATCTCATTTAATACAGCTTGACATTCATCATGTAAATTATGGCCTTCTTTAGAATAAAATAAAGCAGGGTGAGCTTTGAAACCCCAAGCCAAAGTCTTGAAAAGATGATTTTAGTGGGTGACATCATGTCTGGCTACAACCATTTTTTCTAAACAATCTGTGTGTCAGAATTAGTGCACACAAATCAGAAGCTGCTGTGGGAGTGCAAAACAACAACAAAAGTCTTATTTATTTAATGTTATTGGCACTGCTGAGCTTTCAGGAGATATACACAAAGCTCTTTTGCTATGTATGACCATTGCTCAACACTGAGCTGGATAATTTAGCAGATATCAGTAGTTTGTGATTAATAGAGTAGTTGTGCTTCGCAAGAATGTTTTTCTTTTAATTTGAAACACCAAAATATATAAAAAGCATCAAAGAACAATGAATACAGCTATTAAAATTAGCAGTTATTGAACAACTGATGAGCACACCAAAACCACATATTCTGAGGAAGTCTTGTCCAATCAAGACACACAGGCAGTAGAAATGCACTAGTAAAACTCTTTGTTTACTTTGTACACAGCAGCATACTGTGGCATTGGAGAATAAATTTAAAAGGTGGAGGTTAAGCGATATTTCAAGTTCTTGAGTTTGAAATCCTAGCTCATGAAAAGAAAATAATCATTTTCCTAGTTTCCCTTTTATTTTGATTTGTGCACAGTTGTGTTAGACATAATCTGAATGGCAGATCTTACTGTTAGTCACTCAGATGTGCTCTGCATGTAGTTTTGCTTTATCCAAATCAGTTGTTAATATCCAGTATGTCCATCACATGGTTAATTCCTGATTCCTTCAAATCTTAAAAGGTGGTGCCACTGTGTGATTCTCAAACATTTATAACTTGACTGTTTTGATAGTTTGTTTACAGCTTTGCCTTCGCAGCATTGCACTCTATGACTCCCGCTGCCAGCATCTGGTCTATCTGAGGGGATGTGAAGCCGTACTCCTGTAGGACCTCAGCCGTGTGTTCTCCAGTAACGGGGTCAGAGGCGAGGCAAGGCTCAGCAGGAGTCCGAGACAGAACCGGAGCTGGTCGGGGGCTTTCTTCCCCACTGGAGTCCTTCATGAAAGAGCCTCTTTCCCGGTTATGTGGGTGTGAGCTCACCTGCTCAAAAGACAACACAGGTGTAACACAGGCATCGGTCCCATCAAAAATCTCTGACCACTCTGCCTTGGACTTTGAGGCAAAACGCTCTGTGAAGATTCGTCTGAGCTCCGGCCAATCATCAAAGCTCATCTGAGGAGGCAACTCTCCAGCATCCAGCTCTAAGCCTAGAAAGAAAAAAAGAAAACAAAAAACAAATAAAACTTTTTATGACCCAATAGCAATATTAAGTTAAATAAACTTCAGTGTAACAAGCTGGTGCAGAAGCAGCCAACATGTTCATCTTAATATGGATTGTTGATCTTGCTCAAGGTCCAAGTTGGCCACATGATGTAATCATTTTAACCACCCGTTACTGCTCTACTAAATAATGAATAATGATAAGCAGGATTTAAGAGCTGACTTTTACATAGCAGTAATTTCTCATTTCATGCATTTCTCATTCATGCTCATTTCTCTTTCATCCAAATACAGAAGACAGGAGTGATCAGCAGTGCAGTATTTTTATGTAATGAATATATAAAGGTACATTAATATATACTACTTATAAAAGGTAACACTATGAAAAAGAGTGAATACAGTCATCATTCTGAAATTGATACTGTCAGTTCTACACTGGTAGTACATGCTAAGCCCTGAGACGTCATTTACAATAAATGCACTGCTGTAACTGTAATTACAGTACAGTGCAAAATTTTAGTCACCCTTAAAATTTTAGGGACTACGTGTGGGACTTTGCTTTGGTGTTAACGCGAGATCTATATACTGGTAAATTTACCTGAATAATACTGATTGTAATAGATGTGTTAGATGTCTTATTTGGAACAATATTTAAAATGAAGAACATATTAACACGTTATAAATGTGAGACATTAATAAAGAATTACAGCGATAGATGATTTAATAGCCAGTGGGTTGCTTCATATAGTGTCTTGTAACATGATGATGGTCACCCACATTTCATATTCTTAGCTCACATATTTGTCGTCTGTTTGTTGCCATCTATTTTCTAGACTTTAAGCATTTTTATGGTGGCTCATTTCAGTAACTTGACTGATAATCTGCGGCCACTCTGCTGTATCAGGAAGATTAAATATTTGCACTGACTGCTGAAATACATAACAATGCGCACAAGGTAAACAAACGTATCATGCACAAACTAAATGTTGACAAACGTGCGCACCATAAACACAGTCGTAAGATCGCCTTTTGGTGCTAAATTGAAACATCATGCGTACAAATATATACGACTGTGGGACTTAAAAATGTACATACATCACATAGATCCTAGATAGAGGTTTCCTCAAGATTGGTCAACTTGTCTAGGAGGCGCTAAGGAACATGCAAAATTATATACACACAAAATACGCTATGATCATTATAGTATGGTGTTGCTTCTGGGGAGCCAGGCTTTCTTGTAATTTTTTAAAGTGGTCTTGAACAATAGTTCTCCAGGCTTTCTGAATGTCTAATGACCAGGTTGCTTTTGGACATTGGCTGCTTCTCAGTCTTTTGACCATTTTTAGAGGAATGTTGGGCCACATAATACTGACCTATGAATCACGCACGCATCAAAAAGGCATCTAACTCAGGGGATGACAGTCTGACAGGCATACAATAGCTTTTGCACCACTGATGTGATTCCCAAAGAGCTATTAGCTGAAAACTTGACATATGTGCATGATGTACAGTATGTTACAAAATTTGAGGAAACTGGACATGTGGATAGGAAAAAAAGCGAAAGGCCCAAAAAACTATCTACATCAGATGAGCAGTATCTGAAAGTGATGTCCTTAAGAAGGAGGGGAAAAAATCCACACCTGCAACAGAAGCCGAGAGCTGCATCTGGCCCTTCAGTTGATTTATCCACTGAAGCCTCATCAGAAATAGGCTTCTGAGGTATGCCAAATTTTCTGTTTGTGCCTGCAGTTCGGCCAGTGGACGTTTCAAAAAAAAGGTGGAATTATGACAGTAGAAAAGTACTGTCCAATTGTTTTTCTTCCATGTAATACCACCTGGAAAGCATCTGATTGGCAACGGCTTCATTTTTCAGCATGAAAACACACCTTCAATGCAGTAAAAGCATACCTGGATAGAAAGAACCCACACCTCAATATTACTGAAAGAGTTCAGGATCATCTTGACAGAGAACGAAACAAAAAGCAGCCAACATCCAAAGAAGGGCTTTGAATGATCTTCAACAGGTCTGGACAAATATTCCTGAAGACTACTTAAAAGATTACAAAAACGCTTGTCTAGGAGAATCCAAGCTGTTTTGAAGAATAAAAGTGTTCAGTATTGTACAAACTCAGTTTTTGCCCGTTTCAATAAATCGCTGCACTCATTTCCCATTGTCCAAGCAAAATATGAAGAAATTAGGGCTAGTTTAAGACTTCGGCAGCATACTGTAATACTTCATCTTGCGCTCAAATCTTGATCAGAGTTTTGATCATGATTGGATGGGTTATAGACAGTTTTCTGATTCATTCATTTTTGGATTGAACCTTAAACTTGATTCTTAGCCACCCTAAACCTTTCCTGTTGTCAAAGAATTCAACAAACCTTTAAGCAGCTGTTTGTAGAACTGAGGTTCAATGGCACCAACAGCTATGAACTGTCCATCTGAAGTCTGGTAGGTATCGTAGAAGGGAGCTCCACTGTCCAACATATTTTCTCCTCTAGACCGCGTCCACAAACCAATACTACGAGATTTCCATAAAAACGAACCCATATATGCTGCTCCTTCCACCTGAAGAGTGTGACACAGGAAGACAGAGGAAAAAGTTCATATTTCATGTCACTGAAGCTGTCTGTATATAAAAAAAAGAAACAATTTTCTGTTGTTCAAATGTATTTTTTCCTTTAATTCATTAATGTGAGTGTAGATAACTGTCACACATATGACAGGCCAACGATATAGCTTTTTAAGCAGAAGAGAACAGAAAATACAAAGCAAAGCTGAAATGTGATGTCAGTGCAACAACGACATGCACAAATTACATTTTGAATACTAACACAAAGGCTATTATACACCAGCTCCCTGTATTCATAGCTTATGAATTAAGTAAGCTATGTAATTAAGTAACTAAGTCTGAAACTGGTGCTGCTTTCACTGCTGCTGAGTAAATAGAAAAACAGCTTGATCAAAAAATACTGAATGAATGACATAAAAAAACTCAAACAATAACACTGCTGGGAAGGAATCGGTCAGCATTAGTTCTTCTGCAGAGGCTGCAGGAATGATGACTACTGTCGCTCTCTTACTGCTGATTACAATCACTTAGTGTGACCTTAAATGAACTGCATGTTTCTTAAGGGTCATGTGAGCAAATGTTAAAAGCCTGGACAGCAAAATTAGGTTTACTAGGGATTCATCAATACATCAGCTAAACATACATACCACATAAGGTGACATTTAACTATGACAGTGGTCGAAGTTTAAGTTTTGAGTCACATCAATCTTGCTTGCTGAATTTTCAAAGACCACACGAGAAAAAATTTAAAGAATTCAAAACTGTTTTGTTTTTTTCCTTCACACTTAGAGGGGTCACTGGAAGGGTCAGTGACAACAAAAACCAACAGTACCGGCCAAATTGTTACCATAAAATCTGTACTGGCGTCACCCCAGAGTTTCACAAGACGAGCATCTGTAAGTTCTAAATATACTGTTCTGTGAGCCGTCAGGGACAAAGCAGAGAGGAGAAGGCAGCAGATCTCCAGTTAGTCAGGGCTTCAGTGATTTCACTGTTACTCTCTGCCAAAAAAGCCAAAACAAACTAATTCTTGAAGTAGGGAAGGCGCTCTGAATGTGCATTCTCTCTTTTGATGATCTTCACTCATGAAAAATGCATTTTGGATTTAGAAGTATGAGGCCATGAGTGTGGAGATTTGAGAAGCAGTGTTAATAGTCTGTTTTCTTGTGCACCTCATACTGTATACAGCAGCTGAATGCCCGCTGAAATAGAAGTGATAAATGTAAGTACATCTCCACAGGATTAGATAGGAGCTTTAATAGGACATGGTTCTCACTAACCCTCTCTCTTTCTGTGTGCATTTTCCCGTGTTCAGTCTCCTCAATGAAATCTTTAAGAGCAAGAGCTGACACAAAAATAGGAGAAAAATAGGAGATCATTGTCTCTGTCTTTATTTAAGGCTATAAAACCTGTGATCATTGATGTCTTTGACCGCTTGGGAGCAACGCAAACAACTAGGGAACACAACACTGACATGTCATAGATTTTTAAATCGATTTGGCAAACATTAGCAAGCAGCTGCTTATTGTACTTCTGCCTGTATCCACCTGCTGAACATGCACCCAGTATTTATTATCTTGAGTTATATCTAGCTGTGTTTATGGTTTCTATTAGCTCCTGCCTCTTTAGCATCTAAATACTGCCTGTCTGCTGCCAAGTATAAAGTGTAGTGTTCAGCAAGCCTTCCAGAGTTGTTTCGCTGAAAATAGCTCAGAGGGAAGTGAAAATGAACACTGAAGCTTTAGTAGATTACTAAACAATGAGATGAAACTCAGCAAAGCAAAGGCAGCTGCACACCCAGGTAATCATACCTTTAAGTGACTCCTTCCATTGTCACATTTGTACACAATCAATGTTTCTAAATTGCCCAAAATTGTCTGTAAAGTGCCCACAGGTGTGAATTTAAATATGTCCAGGTTTATCAACATGCTAGAAAAGCACACGTTCAGCATGTAATGCACCCTGCCTTCAGATTCAGAGCGTGCTGGCACTGACTGTAGCCCACCTAAGTATCAAAACAATCAGTATGTTAGATACAGATGGACAGTAATAATATAATTGGTAACAGACCAGCGATGCTGAGAGAAAATGAGATAACATGGTGATAGTTCTGATGCAGTTGGTGTACTGCTGGGCATTTAATCAGCTCCTGCACTGACAAATAGAACAGGCCACAACAGGTGTTTCTACAACGTCGCACTTCAAATGAAGAATATTTTCCCATTTAAAGAGAATGAATGGCAATATATAAACTAATAAACTAATCGAATTGAGTTTCTATGTATGTATTATATCATTAACAACTTGGAGAACAACATTAACATTTTTTTGTTAACATCTGCACAGGTTACTTGTTCAGAAATTATTCTAATTAATCATATAAAGGTAGATTGTGTAATATATTACCACTAGATGTCAGCAGATTGCAGTCAACTGAATTCTTTTTTTCTCAGCCCTCCCAAATCAAGTGCGTAATCTTAGCAACAGTGGACACTGCAGGGCAAACAACTTGGCTACTGTTCATCTTTAGTGAGTATAGTCTGTCAGTCTGCTGTTTACCTTAACTGTCTATTTGTGCCCATGTCTATTTACTCTGGAAAATCCTGTAAAACTTTGTGAAAGGACACCCAGGTTGATGAGTCGATGAGGCTCACGTCTGTCCACTGACAACAACTGAGGTGAGTTTTTGAGGATATGCTGAATTTTTTTTGTTTTTGCCGCTGTTAGATCCACTTCGAAGAAAGTTTCACTTACTGCAACTAAGTGGCTCTAACTTTGTTGGACTCAAACCTTTCCTAAACAGTCCCATCTACTTCAGACATTGAGGGGTGCTCTGCTGAGGATCCAAATAAGTGCAGTGAAAGGAATTTCAGTTTCTCTAGTTTTCTTTCAGATGTAGTAACTTTTAAAAACATATGTTTATGTTTGTAGTCCATTTAAAAGTTTCTAAACCTGCACCTAAATGCACAGATGACTGAAGCTTTTATTTTATAGACAAAGCTAATCTGCATATAGTTTGTCTCTGTAACTGTGTTCAGTTCATCATTTATATTCCTTGCAACTGAATTGAAAAATGCAGGAATTAAGCATGTCTAGATCTGTGAAGCTGTGAATCAAAGCACTAGCTGCATTATGATAATTGTTGTTATTAATAATGCCTTTAAGTCCTTTACTATATCAGGAAACCAGCAAAAGAAGTTTCTTAGCACACAGGCACAGATATTTCTGTGCCTGTGTGCTAAGCACACTAACCCCCACTAACTAAGTGGGGGTTAGTGAATAATCAGAAGCTTATCCAGGGACTGACACTTACAGTAGGATGCACTTCATCAGGACCAGCAAACCTGCAGGAACTAACAGCAACTGGCCGCATTCAAAATTGCCTTTCAGTCACAACTTATCACCATGCCTATTTAAGAAATCTCAACAGTAGTTTATTAAAGTCGCTTATTCTTTTTGCTAGTGCAAAAAAACAACAAAAAACAAACAAAAAAAACCCCCAAAACACTAGTAAATCTGGCCTTAAGAATTCTACAAGTAAAATAAAAATATAATAAAATTAAATACAATACAGAAGATGTAAAGGTTAGTGTGCAGCTTTATATTGTGGATTATTAATGGTCTTTTCCCAACACCTCTACAATCTAATCGACTGCCTCTATTCTAATTGGAGGATTGTTTTTTTTAAGCCGTCATAAAAGTGGTGTAATTGACCAAATTATAATACAGTATAATCCAGTCAACATATATACTAATCATGTTTGTATAGGATAGGTATGGTAGGATAAAACCATAATTATGTAAACATTGATAAAAAAATTTAGTTTAATATACATATTATAAGCTTAAAGGTTGAATTTAAGCCAAAGGTTGTATACTGAATTGTAATACTCTGCATTAGGCATCCCTTATTAAGTGGACACTGTGCAGGCCAGTCAACTTCTTCCACACCAAACTCACTCATCCATGTCTGTCCATGGGGCTTGCTTTGTGCACTGGTCCACAGTCATGTTGGAACAGAAAGCATTGAAAGTGACCTTGGTAAATATTTCGTGTTCCAATAAAGTTGGGAGCATGAAATTGTACAAAATGCCTTGGTATGCTGAAGCATTAAGAGCATTAAGAGTTCATTTCACTGGAACTAAGGGGCTGAGCCCAACTCAGTCCAGATGCAGCGTGCTTTACACTACCGCATCCGATGCTTTGCATTGCGCTTGGTGATGTAACGCTTGGATGCAGCTGAGAAACTGTAGTCAATCAAGATCACTAACGAGAAGTTAAAAGGCCTTTGCCTTGTCAGGTTAAAAGACTTTGTAGAACCTTCAGCATAACTTTGCAAGAGATCTGAATGAGTGTATGTATATGAGCCTGTATTAATACCTTTGGCCTTAAGTGGATCAGATAAAACCCAAAATAAATTCAAACTTGTGTACCCAAGTTAAAAATATAAAACTTCATCCCCTCTCTCATTTTTAGCACTGCATCTCAAAACTCTCTACAGCACAAATAACTTTCACTTTCAGCACTTGTGATCAGTGAACAGTTCCCCACAGGGGGGGAGATGTGCAACTTCTTTCAACTTGTGAAATTGCAGCTATTTACTAAAGCTGCTGTCTGGCACATCCTTCAGTTATGAAGGGCATCTCTGAAATTACATGTACAGTTTGTTGGCTTTGCAACTGATGGCACAGCTGCTGTGCTGAGCTGATAGAGTGTGTGAAAAGACAGAGTGAAAAGATCATCTCTAACTTGACCGTCATTCCCACCGTCAATTACCTGTGATCCATGAGTCTGTAAAACATATTACAGAGCTGCATCATTTTTATGTATTTATAACTGTTAGTCTGAAAGTTTTGCTGCTGATCTCAGTAAACATAATCAGGCTTCCTCCGTCCCTGTCCAGGGATTTGCAGATATGAGTAAAAGAGAAGTGATGAAGTGCAGATGATGCTATGCAGGAAAGTAGGAAAAGTCCTTCCTCAAAGCAGACTGTTCTCTTAGGAATACAGAGGAATATTTATTCCTCATTATATAAATACACAGCATTTTATACCGTTGCATTTTTACATGATTTCATAGTAAACATTGAACTTATAGTGGGATGCAAAAGTTTGGGCAACCTTGTTAATAGTCATTAGTTTCCTGTATAAATCGTTGGTTGTTACGATAAAAAATGTCAGTGTAATATATCATATAGGAGACACACACAGTGATATTTGAGAAGTGAAATGAAGTTTATTGGATTTACAGAAAGTGTGCAATAATTGTTTAAACAAAATTGGGCAGGTGCATAAATTTGGGCACTGTTGTCATTTTATTGATTCCAAAACCTTTAGAACTAATTATTGGAACTCAAATTGGCTTGGTAAGCTCAGTGACCCCTGACCTACATACACAGGTGAATCCAATAATGAGAAAGAGTATTTAAGGGGGTCAATTGTAAGTTTCCCTCCTCTTTTAATTTTCTCTGAAGAGTAGCAACATGGGGGTCTCAAAACAACTCTCAAATGACCTGAAGACAAAGATTGTTCACCATCATGGTTTAG